>SRMA01025830.1:181715-202269 GCA_007224835.1 Danionella cerebrum | reverse complement strand
ATATATATATATATATATATATATATATATACATATACTTTCGTTATTGTTCAAAGACATTTAGCTATGCAGAATGACAAATAATTAAATGTATAATTTTTCTCAATATTTCACAATTGTAACATTTTTACTGTATTTACTGTAACTTTTTTTTACTACATAAAAAAAATAAGAAAAAAATGGCGGTACATTTATTATATTGCATGTATTATATCACTCTGATCTAAGATGAGGCACCTGAAATCATGTATAGACATGATTGAATGAATACCTGTAGACTATACACTGTCAAAAAGATCTGTTGGTCAAATAATAATACGCAATGCTTTGTTAAAATAAAAACAAGAACATTCTTTGCTCAGCTTACTTAACATCTGATAATGCATCAAACCAACAACTCACCTAATCCTGATTCTACTACTCCGGTCATCTTTACATTTCTTGGTGCCAGGCAGTTACATTCTAAAGCTCATGTATTTATTCAGCGGCATATTAACCGAAGCCTCCCAGGTTAAGCATCTTGTTGAAACATCTCACTTGGGAGTTTGAACCTGCCACCTTCTCATCACTGTTCCACCTCCCTGACCGCAACTCTAGTCTTCTTGCGGAAAGATGAGGATTCAGGAAGTGCACTGCCACTCGAATAGACACACATGCACACTCTTGTGTTCTCATATCATGTTTCTCATGTCAGTGACTGATTCAACAGGCACAGCAATCCAAGCCGAATGTGGAGCCATGATATTAGATCTCTCTCTTGTAAGATCTGATTTTGATGAAGACGGATCACTCAGAGCCTATGACCTCTAGAAAAACACCAACCACGTAGCAAACATATGAATGATGTGTTCTATTGTGTTGCATACCGATGAAATGGGCATTAGAGTTTTATGTCATTATTTTGATGAAAAAAGCAATCATATGACGGCAAAAAACACCAAGTTAAGTCCAAACCATTTGCAATAAAAAGGGGACAAGCATGTCTCCAATGCCTCTAATGGATTGCTTTCCATCAGGGGCCGACTGTGCAGCCAGCTGAGGTGTTAATGTAAATACAACAGATCGTGTTTTAAGCTTTAGTCCCTAAAAAAGTGTGACTGGCAGGTGGAAAAATATGGACGGAATAATTAGATGGTGTCATAAGTTCTTGATTTCAACAGCATGGGAATATGAGACAAATTTTAGGATTATGTGCTTGTCAACACTAAATGATGATAGAAAAACAAGTTTGATATTTTAAAATTGTTCAATTGTGAATTATCTAATAGGCGACAAAAGGAAATGGTGATTATTTTAGTGAGTGGACAAACATATTGAATATTTTCTTCTGGTTTGGGTCATGAAAGAAAAAAAAATCGGTCAGCTCAAAATATATCTCTGTTATACTAAGATACATAATAGAATAACTAAAATCCTTTTTTATTTTGTGAAATGGCGTATTGTAGATGAATTCAACTCAGTGGTGAGATTTCCTGTGAGACTCTGCAAAGCCCAACCATCAGCCCCACCCTTAAGAATGAGACTTAGCACCTAGTTTCTCTAGTCTGCCTCAAGGCTGTCCAAAGAGTCAGCATGCCCCTCTGCTTCCCCCTTTCCTAGCCTGAAAGCAAGGCCATTGGAGAGACCTGCCGCCTCAGGCTAATTCAAAACTGAATGAGCAAGGCAGATGGCTAAAGAACAGAAAATACATATCTTAAAGGTACTGTAGATCCACTGTGAAGCTTCCATTACATTTCCCATTTGTACATCTAAAAACCCAGTATAATTATTTTTCAGAGGTGAGATGAATACACCTTTCATCAAAGCAGTGCACTTTTCACTTGTAGTGAATTACACAACTCGGCAACAAAGAATTATTCACATTTAACTGCTGGTACACAAGATCCTTTTAAAAAACAGACCACTCAGTATTGTAGCGCGGTCCACCTCAATCACTCCTCCACTGGGGTAATAAATAGTGAGTGTGCGAATGAGTTCATGGTCATTTTAAACGCTGCTGTATGCATGTCAAAACAAATTCTTTCTGCACATCCTGCTTGGAACACAATGCTGAAACCCTCACCGCCTTGGATTTCAGCTCATGTGAGGTTTTGTTGTGTCTACATGTGAACTCTCCCTTCTCGCTGTCAGTCAACATGTACAAGTGATCTGGCCATTTTTAATGCCCCCGGCTCATCTGGGAGAAGGACCCTTTTCATTTCACATACTTGGCTGCCTGTCGCCTCACCATAATGGACCCGTTCAACAAGCTCAGAGGCAATAGCCAATTAAATACCTTGAAGGGGGACACTCAGCGGCCCCTGTGTGAAAGGATTCAGGTGTGAAACGCTTGTTTTTGAGAGTGCTGCAAATGTATGGCAGCTTTCAAGTTTGCCTGTGCCCCCCTGGCCAGCCCTCACAGCCTGAGCCCAGCTCCCCTCTTGCGGGGCGCCAGAGGAACAGAACTGGCTGATGGGCTGAACGAAGGCCACTTAAGTGCAATTTTCTATTCACTAGACCAACCTGTGTTCTCCACATTTTTGTCTTCCTTTTATCCCTGCACTGATGCCTGGTGAGCACACACTGTGCCACAGATGATACAGACAATGGATTTTTAGTGCACAACAGAGTCATAAGGAGAAAAGCAAAGGCAGACAGAGGACAGATATGGATGGGCTGAGAGTGTTGATGATTGGCGGGCCAGCAAGGAGGTAAGGCGACTAAGGCTAATCAGAGCTGGTCAGGCTTAGAAAGAAGGGCTGGACTGTTGGCTAATGATGAACATCTCTGACAAGATAAGAGCTACTCCAAGGACTACTCCAAAAACATTCCCTAGCATTGTGAAACAACAAGATATAAAAAACAAGATATATTTTGTAAGAGGACAATTAGCTGGTTATGTTTACTTTGAAACAGAAACTTTTTGAAAGACGTCCAATTTTATTCACACAAGTCTCTCTGGCAAAACTTGAACAGCTCTACTGAAAGCTTCTTCTAACCACTATGCCACCATGAGAAAATTCTGTAAAAAAAAAATATATTATATATATATATATATAATATATATATATATATATATATATATATATATATATATATATATATATATATATATATACTTATAATATAAATGAATGTTGAGTTTTGAATTTTGAATAATAAAAATAATACATTTAAATAATTTAACATGCATTTATGCACATTATACTGTATATTGACCACCGACCATGAGTTACACAAATTTATTTTACATTTGGCTCCTTTGTAAGTTTAAAACAATATATTTATTTATTTTTTTTTTTCAGTTTTTCAGTTCAGGTTGCTGGAATAATTAACTGCATCTGAAAGCATGGCACTTGAACATCAGATGAGGGGTTGTTGCACTTCTTAGAGTATTTCCCATGTTTATGGGAAGTTCCCAAACATAGAGTTATATTCACATGTGTCTAACAACAGGTCAAGATGTTAAAAACTTAATGTTTGAGCTGTATACACTGAATTTATAATATAATCCCAACTGTAAACATCAATGAATTTAACATTAGATAACACACATTGATTTGGACAGAGAGGGAAATTTGCATCACAGAAAAGTATGTGTTTTTACTTTTTTATTGTTTTGCACAAGCAATGCATAAACACAAAAAACACAAGCCATATTACTCTTTTGGGTTAGCACTGATGCTGATTTAGGGTCTGCAAAATGAAACTGAAAACTGTGTTTTTATTGAAACCAAAAATACAAAAGCTAATAACATTTTTGAAACTTTTTGTTGAAACTACCATTTGTTCATAAATGTAAATATATTCCACCTTACCACTTTGTATTATAAGTCTGTGTTTAGCATCACAAATTTGCCACAAAGTTCGTCACAAAAATATTAAATCATTTTAAATGTACATTTTAAATTTAAATTTCCAAATTATAATTCCCCAAATTTGTGAATCATTAAATCTCAACAGAAACTTAAATTTAAATTGAACGCCTTAAAAATATGTCATTATTATATATAAACTATTATCATGTAAATATATACCAACTATTATCTGTTTCCTGTCAATACTTGAGTTAAATTAATCTAATTTTCCCTGAACAACTTTTTTTTATGCTGTGATGGTCAGGTTTCCTGTTAGGGGTATACCTCATCTTTCACCCGAAAACCCAATGAGATGCTGAAAGGTAACAAATGGGTAAAGGAATGAATGAAAAATTGAATGAAGTACCTAAGTAACATAAGACTTCTCTAAAGGAGAAGGAATAATAAAAAAAAAAAAAATTAACAAATGACCAAGGCAGTAATAAATATATGAGGAAAGCTATGAGGTGGGCTAAAAGGAGGAAAAAAAGGCATGATTATTAATTTAAGCATGTATTATTGTACTAAAAATATAAGAGTCTTATAACATTAGTAATACTTTCAAAATATTTATCTTAAAGAACACATTTAAAATTCATGTTGCCTGTTTCAGCATACTGGAGAAGTGTAAACAAATCTATACTGTCGTGGCTGCTGTACTGCTGTTTTATCCAGA
This sequence comes from Danionella cerebrum, assembly GCA_007224835.1. NCBI lineage: Eukaryota > Metazoa > Chordata > Actinopteri > Cypriniformes > Danionidae > Danionella > Danionella cerebrum. The sequence goes on along the minus strand of SRMA01025830.1, from coordinate 197,757 downwards.
AATAAAGATATAAGCTTCTATTGACCAAATTTAAAGAATTACCTCTTCTCTTCATATTTAGTGCCTGGATCATCGAAGTGGAACATTAGAGACTTTCTGTTGAAAAAGGGAGGGGAAGAAGATGAGAGGATATTAATCTTATTAGGACTGTGCATCAGCACTGTGTCAGGTGAAGAGGCAAACGGATGGCCCACTGTTTATCTGAGTTTAGCTCTGTGGTTTACTCAGCACTCGCCCAGGGAACATATTGGCTCTAATAAATTGGTTAAGTCAGTGTGGGATGATGATAATGAAGTTTCAGAGACTGAGCTGTGGTTTACTCCATCCTGTCCACCACCGCACCCCTCCACTGCCCCTCCCTTTATCAGCCCCAGATTGGGAGTGTGCCGATAAGACAAAGGGGAGAGAAATCAAAATAAATGGAGTCTATTAAAAGCAGCAATGCATCAACTGCTTGATAAAGTGATTAATAAACAGGCCAAGATAGTGATTGATGAAAGTATTTAATCAAACTGTTAAACAGAAACTATTTCCAGCGGGGCATACACTCAAGAAAATAATAAAACACTGCTTTTAATTGTCTTCTCTTCTGATTTTTGCACAGGCTCTCTTTTTTTTAACAAATAATTTGAGATATTAGTAAAGGTTAAATCACTTTAGTTTTTCTTTTTTGCATCAATAATTGACATAAAAAGCTACACATATTTTACTTTCCTCCATAATTTCCAGAATATCTCTACCTGCTCTTTGAATCCATTCTTTTCCAATTTTCTTCACTTTACCATAATTTCTGCTCATTAATATGCACATGAAATGCATTGTGGGAGACCACCTGCAATTATAGACCATTTTCTGTCTTCTGTACAGTGGCAATCTTAGCATCCGCACGCCAAACACTTTCCAGTCATTGACAGAATCATATACAGTTAAGAGCGTAAGTAGTCTGTGAAAGGGCAGCAGCAACACTTGTAAGATTTAAATGTCATTCATGCTCACTAATGCAACGACAAACACAATCTAAGAAATGATTGATGTGTTCAGTCATTCAGAGTTCAAATCTGATGTACATGCCATTAAAAGCTAAATACATGTAGAGCAGACACCATCACTTGCATATTTCAAGTTTGGAATCATTCGTTCCTTTTACATTATTAGCATCTTAATCTTAAATAAACCACGTTTGCATTTGAAAACAAGTAAAGTTAATATTAACACAGTGAATCTACTACAGTCGTCTAAGTCTATACTCACAAAAATCAATGTTCATTCATTTCTAAAGATTATTCAATTAACCTAACTGATTGTGGGAGAGAAAAGCACGGGGAGAACATGCAAACTCCTTCCAGGAAAGTCACCGGTGCATTCTATCTGAAAGGCAACAGTGCTACCCACAGCGTTCGAAAAGTAGTCCTTGACACATGGACAAAAGAGCCAAATTCATTGGACAACACAAAATGGGGGAAAACTGAACTTTGTTTTTCTTTTCAGCAAAGTGTGAATCCTCTCATCGGTGGCCTTTTTTGTTTAAAGGTGTGAATGCTTGCATGCAAAATCCAGTAAATGTGACTCCTTTGTTATGTTTGAAACTTCGACAACTCAGAGGATTAAATGTGCCCATGTTCTTCAAATTGTTTCTTTGTATTAGACAAGTCAAATACTAATTACACCGCGTCAAACGCAGACACCTTGATCTTTTCCACATTTGGCCTGGGCCCGCTGAAACATTCCACAGACCTGCTCTGCAAAAGCATTCATGGGATAGAATGAAAGTTTCACACATGCAAAAAAATAACCTTTACTGAGGTCAATTGTTAACAGAAACAGATGGTGAACCCAATGTGGAAGCACTTGGGCGCTCTACTTATTGGTTAAGGCTGAAATTAACTGTTTCAAATTTTTTTTACATATTTTTATATTGAAGTTGCATGTGATTACATCAGTGGCACCATCCCGTTGTGATAGCCACTTGGCCTTACCCCTTAGCCCTTCCCTTCCCCTATGCTTTCTCATTAGTCCTTGAAACCCTCTACACCCTATGAAGCCACATACATCAGCATATGCAACACTCTTAAATAACATATTGAGGTTCCATATATGCCATAAATTCCTGGGTCTCTTAGTTTTTTTTCTGTCATGAAGTAGTCTTCAGATAAGCAACAAAAGTATGAATATTGCACTGTGTCTCCCAGGGAAATCCATCTTTGCCCTTTGTTTGACATGTAGATTCACTCATTTCTGAGGGCTACACACCCCAAAGCCTTACATACCTTCTAAAAGTTTTAGAAATCAACAGTACACTGTGATTTCTATATATTTGAATCTGCATGTCAAACCCTTGTAAACATAGAAATAGTAAAATTGTTTAACTTAATATACATATTTTAAAAACAAATGTACAATGTACATCATAGATTTAGTCTAATGAAACAGACATGTTTTGGTATTATCAACTGGTCTTCCTCCTGACTCCTCTCCTTTTGGTTCAAACCTCAGCATCCATCTACCAAAACACTTTCATCTGGTCTATTGGACTATTAATATGTACTAGCAACTTTGCTTGTAAAAGTGTTGCACAGTTTTTCCAATGTCTCAAGAAGAAAAAAAAGAGCTTTTATCCAATATCATATAGGTGTCCATATTATCATTTTTACAGTCGTTATTGTTTCTTTTTTCAAATTATTTATTCATTGCACTGAAACAATTAATACATTTCAGAAAACCACAAAAGGTTATTGTATCTCTCTGGACACAAATAAGAAATGCGGCAAACATTAAACGTATTAGAAAGAGAAATGGAGCAGAGCTGGTTTCATTCTCTTAAACAACTTCTTCTTTTCAGAGAAGCATGTAAAAAAAAAAAAAATATTAGGGATCCCACACCTGCAAGATCCCTGTGAGTGTGTTCTGCATGAGGTGATACTGAAGATGCAGAAAGATCAGGTGAACCATTCAATGGTTCAACAGCAGTTTTGGAGTCAGTTCACAAAAAACAACACAAAAAAAAAACTTTAAAATCACAGGAGCAACTCAAAGCTTCAGTGATAGCTACCAACATCGACAGGCCCTCACCCTATAACTGCAGATCTGCCAGGAAAGTGCCAGGCCCTGCACAAATGCCATGGTGGTTTTGTGATGTGGGCTAATTTCCCCATCATCTATGCCAAGGTCGCCATCTGCAAACCCGCATTCCCGTTTGAGCAAGGGTGCCATATAATAACTCGTGGCTGCCAGAGGTGAAATGCTGCTTGGTAAGTGAAGCCCGACAGTTTCAAAGAGGTGGTAGACATAACACGGTGCGTACACATACATTAGAAATGACTCACAGACATCTTGATGAGGATGTGTTTTCTTGTTTTTCTAATTATATTCTGTGTGAATCCAAATTACCAATGGACACATTTATGATCTTTACCGTTTCTAATTACTGTCAGAAAGAAATGCACATTATATTTCTACAATTTTAATCAAGTTCCTTTTGCAAGAAAGAAATGTATAGGGCAGGGCTGAATCATTCGTGTTTCCTACTGTTACAGGATCTGTGAGCACATTGTACATTTATATTGGCATGCCTTTAAACATAAATAAAGGCAGAATTTCATGTATTCTCGACCATTGATTTTCAATAATTAAATTAGTTTTTATCCATTACTTATATTTTATCCATGATCTCACCTGATCATTCGAGCCACATCTGCTTTGTTCACAAATGCTATTGAGCTTATCTCTACATTTACCAATGCTATAATTTGTACACATTTTTACAAATACCAGCAAACTATTGCAGGAAAACTTGAGTTTTAAACTCATATAATACAACTACATATAACTTTCCAACATCTCAGAAGGTTTGTATATCCAAGTCATAACCAATTTACCAACTGCAATGAGATATGTTTGAACCTAATGGTGCTTTGTGATGCTACTCCAGAATAGTGTTGCCAGCAGTTCCCTTGAATTGAGAGTCAAAAATCAGCTTCAACCTCACAGCAGTTTTTCTATAGGAACCATTTAAATGATTTTCTAAACCTATAACCTATCCAGAAGTGTTTGCAGCTGTTATTGCAGCAAAAGGTGTGTCAACTCCAAAATAAACATTTTTGTACTGTAAAAAGAATGTGCCGTCATTTAAGTTTGTATGCACCCAAAATTGTTTGGCAATATAGTGCCAAAATAGACTGAAATAGGAAAGTTAACACAATTTACATCTCTTGTCTTTAGAGTCTGCCCTTGCTTTGATGAATGATAAATTTACACAGTTGCAAAATATTTTACACATAAAAGAAATCATTTTAAAAATACACTTCTGCCAAAACAAGCAATTTCATTTAGGCATGCTTCAAGACACAATATCAGATGCATTATCCACATCATTACCATCATCAGTGAAATATTTTCAAATGTTTATGTGCTATTGGGAACAGTGTGCTGTAAAATTTAATTATTAACCAATCTACGGTTTTATGGTTAAATTAAATGTTAATTTAAAAAAAGTTTAAACACAAGTGTTGATGAACATGTTCTGTTTAGATCTGAAATGGAATAATTTAATCTTATAATTAAGTCTGATTAAGTAAATTCAAGATTAATAGGTGAATTTGTACTATGTCATAAAATCCAGCTCTTCTGAAAGCACAGTTGATTGAGCTTAATTTTTCTTGAACCTGGAAAATTTTAATGGTTTAAAACAATGTTGACATACAGCAAGTAGTAACTCCTTTGATTAGCATAAGAAATGAATAATAGTGAAATGAAAGATGAGAACATAGTTGTTAATTATGCAAATAGAGCAAACTGAGGAGCCCAGTAGGTTATGAGAGCTCTGTCATTCGGGGTATGGAGGAGTGTGATAGTGGCAGAGACGGGCAGGGAAGCCTGGATATAATGACAGGTCAATTTGAATGGCTTTGTGATCTGGACCCTAGCAGGTCTGTTCTTACTCCCCCCTGGACTTTGATTTCTCCTTTGTTCTAGTGGTCTTCTCTCTGACACCCCCGAAGAATGAGAGATGCCACACAACCGTGACCCCTTTCACACCCCAGTGGCAACCTTTGGCTCCTGTGAGGCTGACCTGTGACCCTGGACTTGACAGCTTGATTAATTGCAGAATGTTTATGATTTATGAGTATCTCCTCTGCATGATTAATGGGGCAACAGGTGGCACTGCCACACAGCAATAGGGGAAATATTGCAAAAGAGGGGCCAGACAATGTTAGGGATTGTGCAGAGGAAGAGCGTTTTGTCTGCAAACGGCTCCCACTTTAGTGGAACCATACATCATCTTGACTTTTCTGAATGTAGCTGGTCTGTGGTTATCAGTAGCACTGATTCTTGAAAGGCTTCTCTTAAAGGTCCTTCACAGATTGATGCATACTAAAGAGTCACACGCATTAATCTTTGTAAACTCTTTGTGGGGTTCAAAAGGAAACATTAAAACAGTTGGCGAGGGAAACACAGGGGAAGTAACCCATGCCAAAATGTGTCCCTGAGTCCGAAGACTTCTTTCACTAAAGGAATCCTTAATTATTTAACCGGTCATTGTCCCGGATGCCTATATTGCAGTGAATAGATGCCCTAAAGACCTGACATTGTCAGCCAAGTCACAGAGGCCACATCAGGGTGTCTATTCAAAGCTTGACGGGTTAAGCAAGATCCGTCTGGTTTTGGGCAAGATGCAGAGAGCATGGCAGGAGCAAAGGTCCCACACAGGTGACGAACTGACACAGTCTCTAAGGAGGTCAGACGCAACACGGGTTACTTCCACATGGGCCAGGTTGATTGGAGAGAATGACTGGGTATCTGCTGGCAGTTCCTTCGAGGCCAGCCCATGTCAGTCTCACTGTCCGAAGTGAAAGCGCGTGGGGAGAGCTGGCTTTCATCTTGACATGTACCAGCCTTGACCCTACACTCCAACATTGACAGCTGACAAGAGATTGAGGCTGCCATTTGGTCAGCATCACTGTTCAGACTGGTCACCTTAAAGAAAATGAAATATTGACCCGTACACACAAGAGAATAGCTGGCTGTGTATACAATGCCAGTCTAAGAATAATGGGAAAAACAAGATACAATCCCTTTGAAACACATCCTTTCATCTGCTTTAACACAAAAAAGTTACCAATTTGTGTATTTTTAGGATTGCTGTTATTTATTTATTAAAATTTAAATGTACATTTAACATAGACCAGAATTTTCAAGATATGACAAGATGACTTTATTTGTTTATAACAATTAATAATAGACACTAAATAAACATAAGCTTTTGAGATTCTTACACATAAAACACTATTATAAAATCAGTAGACAGAGAAATATACGTAGTGTTTAAAAGAATAGTGTGTAAAAAAAAAAAAAACTATCCAAAAAGCATAAAAACATATGTATATGCAATAAAATCTATTTTATCAAATTTAATGAGTTTATTAAACGTAAGTAAAAGAATATGGCAAATATTTATCGGCAGTTTTAAATTCAGGACATTTTGATTCAGGCCATTTGTTTTAAGACATGACACCTTTATGTGCAAACAATTACAAAAGATTGTACAATTCTAGATATTTGCTGTTGTTCTCCTTCAGTGAAAATTAATTATCTGGGAGTCACAAAGGTTAATTTTGGTCCAGGACCTTTCGATTGGGAGAAGAGGACATGCTTACACCTCTGTGGGCCCTCAATGACCCAGCCGCTGAACTGTGACATGGACAGTGGCAGAAGTGTGGAACATACACCAGGCCTCCAGACAGCCTGGACACCCTCCAGCTGGGCAACACCCCACCATCTCAGCTGCCCACCTTCATTTTCCAAAGCCACTGAGAGGGGTGTGGATGGCCCCTCAATTCCTCCATCACCCGCCCACCCCCCACCCCCCTACCTCAGTGCCACAGACACCCAGCTCTACCCACCGCTGGCTGGCCCATATGTTTGGGCTGCACACAAGGTGGTTTCTCGGATACTGTGGTTGCTAATTATAAATTTAATTTGCATTTTAATTAGAATGGTGGAAAATTAAAGCCTGCCAGCTGGAGAATTTCAAAAAGCTTTCTTCTCCCTTGCTCTCTGTCTTTCTTACTCTCTCAATGGCTTCAATTTGAGAAAGTGTGTTCTGCTCTGTGTGATATATATATTTTTTTCAGGGTCTCCACTCTTCTCACAATATCTCTCTTGCACAAACAGTCTCATAAGTATTGGTTTTCTTATTTTATTCATTAAAATGGGTTAAACAGGTTTCCAAGCAGACCCTCTCATTAATCAAAAGGTATTCCTTTCATACTGAAATACGTGAGCCCTGTGTTTAAATCACTTAACCTGCTAACACTACGACAGTTCAAAAGAAACTCTGCCATCGCTGTGGTTCCAAATACAGTGTATTTGATCGGATTCTATGCAGACTGTTCACAAAATTAAAACTATTTCATTCAAATTAAAAGTCTTTCACAGTGTTGGCACCACACTTTGTATAGCTGGTGACAATACAAATGACACCAAACCAATGAAATGGTTTACAAATCTAACTTAAATGAAAGGGCTAATGAATAATATCTACATGTGTGGCCTGTTCATCCTTGGGGTTTCCATCATTATTTTCCAATCTCCTTAATTTATCCCTTTCTCTGTTCTTTCTCTCCGCTATCATTCTAATTCCCCCTCTCACCTCCCCTGGGTGTCCTTGCTCAATAATTGTCATTAATTGATTGACAGCTCTGATAGACCCAACTAACCCCAACCCTGATTTTTTTTTTAAATGAGAACTTCTTCATCCAATGCCCTTGTCAGGCTGTCAGCTGTCATCCAATCAGATGGTTCAGAAGAATTAATTGTATCCTGACTACACTTCTTGCATTTCACAATATACTGTGCATAGAGAGGCAACCAAGAGCTAGACAGATGCTCACAAGAAACTTTGGAGTTTGATAGATTACTGTAAGAAGCACACAACTGTTTTGATAATAAAAAACTACAGAGTTTTGGTGAGTTTTTCCCCAACTCACACAAAGTAGCAAGTTGTGTTTACATTACACTACGTTTACATTATGCATTTTATCCAAAGTGACTTACAAATTGAGGAATGAACATATTTGTTGGTTCTTGCTTACCCCAAGATTCAAACCCACAATCTTTACATTGTTAGCGCAATGATCTGCTTATAGCATTTTTTTGCAAAGTATAGCATTGATCATGAATTCTATATATGTAATGTAGCATCGAAAGTAAGTCATTTTAATAAAAGAAGTAATAAAATATTTTTGATATGTAACTTTTCTGGCACAGTTGTCTAACACAGAATTGTTTATAAACCCAACACAAACTTTAAATGTGTGACTTTCTAGGCTGATTTATACTGATTCTGGTGTAATATCTCGCAGCCATAACATGACCATAGCACAATATCACACACCACCTGACATTATGCTCACATTAAGTTTGTTTGCCACCTTCTCCCCACTATCTTTCAATGCAATCAGCGTATATGGCGTAGGAATCTTTGATAAACAGCATGCTAAGCTATGCTAACGGTGCTATCCGCATGACCAGGGGGCAGCAGTTAACTTAACTATGAAGAGTTTAAGACATTGTTTAGAAATTCAACAGGTTCTGCTAATTAAAAATGACTGAAAAACACAAAAAAGGAAATGTTGAAATTTCTGTATTTGATTTGCAGATGATTTTTATTTGCATTAGCATTGTGCATTCAGCAAAGTGTTGCGCTGTGCATTAATGGGCCACTATTTAAAATTTCCATTCCATTTCTTTTTCAGTTTGAATATGCTGCCAATAAAATGCAATCTGCATGGTTGGTTTTGTTAAAGACACACAAAGCTACTCTAATTTATATCTCTGAAGGGCAGTGAGAGGTTGTGACTCTTGAACTTTCAGTTCACGTAACTAAAACACACACACTCTTTTTCCAGGAACAGGTTTCCTCAACTAAAATAAAAACAAAGCAGGATGAAACATTTAGTGCAGTGTGCAAACCTTGGCACGTTTAAATATATTTACTCATGTGAAAAAGAGCAGCCATTGTTGTCTTTTCGGTTTCTGATGCAGATGAATGTAAAATTGATTTTTTTTTGTTTGTTTCGTTTTTCTTTTTTTTAAGCTATTATGTGCTGATGGTTATTGTGGCTGACACACTTTCCACTGCTACATGTGTTAAGTAAATGTAATGTATTGAAGTGCTTCCAGGGTGTTTTGGTTTGGGAGTCTGCCAGCCTTGCTTTTGCACCTCATTGTAGGCTTAGTTTGATCCGGTGTGAATAACATTTAGACACACACACATGCTCTCATTAGCATTCATTGGGCAGGCGGCAAAAACAGCTCACCCTCTCTGCTCTGAGGTGGCATTTGGCACGGCCCAAATACACCTGGCAAAACTCGAACCCTCCCATTTCATGACATTCATCACTTTTTTATTCCCAGTCAAGTGTGTTCACCACTGTTATCTTAAATACCCCCCTGGCTGCGCTCGGCTTCTTTTTAATGCATCATTGCATAAAATATATTTTATGAATCAATTTTATTGATTAAACTAAGAGAAAATGTTTGAATATTCTGTGAGTAAGTCAATTGCTCTCTTTTATCCAACAGCTCGCAGTCAAGCTGGCACACATAAGCCCCTCCTCCACGGGGTGGGCATCCATCCACGCGGATCTTGAGCAACAGTGGCTATGTGCAATGCTTGGCAGAAAGTGTGCACACAATCTCCAGATCCTTCTACGGACTGCTGTGTCTGTCACCCCATCACAATCTCTCAGTCTCAGGAGTTAAGACGCATCCATTCTGTTACTCCGTCACAAGCAGCACAGATCAGTGCCTCCTATGTTTCTTCAGCATGCTGATTGAGTCAGTAACGGTGTTGTTGCACCGGAAACTCAGCACCGGCAACCACTGACAACAAACTGGTGCTGCTTTGTGAGCTGAACACACCTTACACTTTAATAGTTTTATTGTTTATAGATATGCTGAGCTGCACATGTATTTTAGTTGATTTTGGAAGAGGAAAAAGATGGAGGTGGGGGTGACGCCTTCACAAATCCTTTTTCTGGGAGAGAACTGAAAACTAATGGAGATTCGTATTTTAGTTGATCTTCTCCCTTTGTCAAATATTTGAGTCTATGAAGTTGTGAAACGAGGTGCAAAGAAGATATTTTAAAGGATTTTAACTAATTTAAGCAATTACATGCTTAACTGAACCAAGATAATCTGCCATCCTTGGCTTACTGTGTGCCTTTTCTTTTACTACCTGCTTCACACTCTCTCTCTTTCTTTCTCTATCTCTCCCCCCACCTTACTTTCTCTCATCTCACATTCACTTTTCTTTTTTTCCCTTTTAACAAGAAGAGAGGCTTAGAGACGCGGGATTTAAAAGCACAAAAGCTTCTCGATGAATAGAGCACAAGCAGCAGAGAAATTAATTGCTGCTAACAAACAGCATGACTGCTTACAGCTAGTCTGTGCCACTCCGTTACCTACCCAAAATGGAAGAGTGGGAGAGGGCTGGAGGGCTGGGTAGGGGGTCAAGGCAATATGTTTTAGGGCAGACTTGATCTGAGGTGATTTATGTTATCAAAACATATGCCAGGAGGTGCAGGTTTACACGCCTCATCTGGAGAAAGGAAGCTCATTACCATTTTTATTATGTTGGAGGACACTGGCCGACTAAACAACTTCCAGTGATGCGGCAAAGTTATATTCTTTCAGGTGTTTAACACCACACAGCTTGATTAAAAACTTGCTCTTGCCATGAATATTTATGTGCACTCTGCCATCTAGCAAAAATGGCCATAATAGCTTTTTATAAACGTAAAAGTACAGTAGAATAAAAATTAAATATATATAATTGCCCACCTGTCCACCTAGGAAGCAAACCTGGTCAATCAGTTTCATCTGGTTTTGTTCAAACCGAACAAACAGGTGAAAATCAGAGCCAATTAGCAAAATGTTATGCAGATTTTTTGACTGATGTTTTTTTTTTTGCCTTTGCCAGTGCCACCACTAGAAGAAGCTCGAGGTGACTGCGCAGGCTCTAAAGCTCACACAGGATGGCAAATCAATGCAAACTGCACCAAGAAGCGGAACTGGTTCTTCCACAAGTGTAAGAGGGTCACCAGAAGATGTGGATGTGGAGGTGCAGTAGAAGAACAACCTAGTAAAAGGACCCTTATCTGCTCATTCGAAGGCACTGGTGGTATGGACTGACCTAAATCCAACCAGAATTTTTGCCTTTATTTTGAGTATGATTCAGAATCTTTGCCTCCATTTGATATTGATTTGGGTTTCCATTGAACATTATTATTTATTATGTGCTCAAAGGATGGAATTTAAATTTTAGACTAGAATTTAGATCCTGTTCTGAGTCTTGAACAATTTTGAGTTCATGAAAAAAGGTATGTATATTAAAAAGCTAAACCTAAAATGGAGCTTTGTACATTGCTGTGTTTTAATAAAAAGTAACTTATTAAAGTACTGAAATGCATTTGTGAATTCAGTAATTAGTTTGTGTCACATCTAACTTTGGAAAAATTCCTTTTAAACGTCCCTTAATCATTTTCAGATCTGTCGCCTCTCACCCAATGTGTGTATCACTAAATGTTCCAAGCTAAAAACTCTTGTCAATGTCTGGTATTGGTTCAAGGGTAATAGATGTGAGTTAATATATTCTGCTGTCTCTGATAGCTATAAACACACTTTTTTCTGAATTTTTATAAACTTCAACATAATAGCCAACAAACCGGAACTTTGAGAGTGTTATTACTTTGAGCCGGAAGTGCGTCACGAGTCTACGTGCACAGTAATATTAGCAGTGTCAATCCAACACTTAAATTGTTCATTTTAATACCGCTCAGATCACATTTGGTCCCAATCTATCAGGAGTAAAAAGTGATTTTGGCACACTTTTATTTAACACTTTCAGGTGTTAATGTAAAGCCATACAATTTTACACCCATAATCTACACTGCCTGCGATGGACTGGCGACCTTTCCAGAGTGTACCCCCGTCTCTCGCCAACTATGCACTGGTGATAGGCACTGGCAGACCCCCCTGACCTGAAAGGGAATAATAAGGTTGGAAAATGAATGAATGAGTGAACGAATCTACACTGTCAAAGTGTACTTTTTTTACACTGTGTATTGTTAATCCAACACTTTGTTTAACTCTGTACAAGTAATCAATTGGTCTAAATCAATTGATTTCACAAGTGAGTAGAAATCTGAACAATTCTAAAGTATATTTTCTTTGTGTCATTTGATTCATACCTAAAGCACTCTAAATAAAATCACTTTATATTGTCAATATAGGCTACAGACTGTTTTCTTTTTTTTTTACTTTTGTCTGTGGTGATGTGACTCATGATTTTTTCTATTTATTTATTTATTTATTTTTAAATGCCTGAAGTTTGGAAAAGTTTGGAAAACACTTATTTAAGTACTTAAGCAGTGCAATGCTTCACTTTTTGGGTTTTAGCTAGAGCAGAAAACAAACATGTTTATTAGAATTAAATAAAGAAAAAAGAGTGTCTCTCTAAACAAATTGAAATTTGTAGGCCAAAATGCCACATAAATATTGATATATTACATAATATTGCTGCAGTGATATTTTCTACTAGTGTATTTTAGAACAGAATTAAAGAGTGGCTTTGAGGCATCAAATTCATGAAGTTTGTCAAACTCAAAGGGTCAGGATTAGCTTTGTATTAACTCAAAAACAACGTAAACACACAGTACATTTTGAGTAGTGGCTCATCAGGTCAATTGATTTTTATCCAACGATCTTCTAGTACAGTGTTAGGCTCATATTCGAGCTATCCCAGTGCAACTCTAAAGTTTCCTCCAAACACTATCTGTATTCCCTCCTCTTTGTGCTCCCCTGCCCCCCATCCCATGCAGGTCTGCCTCACATGCCAATTAGCGTGACCAGGGGATCTGACCACTGCACTGTGCTTAGCATACAGCCTCCCACATGCCAGTGTCTGACCCCCCCTGCTGACCTGGTGTCATCTAGAAGCCAGGAGGAGCTTCTTCCCTCTGCATAATTCTGCTTCTGCTTACCACAGGATCTCGGCTGCTGGGCTGTTTCTTGCAGAGGTCACCATAAAGTCTGAATACAGTAGCTACAAATAATGATGTTTTCTTTCGTATAAGGTATGAACACAGCTCTATAACTAGCTGGATGTAAAGAATTTAAATCAACAATGGAGCATAGTATAGGATACAACACGGCTATAACTGGAAACGCAGCATGGATGAAATGTGAATTCAATTCCAAGTAACTATTTTCATAAAAGTATAGAAACATCAGAATGTTCCTTTCTCTCTCAGTGATTCAATTACACAAAACTGTCACACTTTCACAAATCATAAATTGACTCCAAAGGCTTCCTGTCAATTAGTCATTTCTAACATTGCACAAATTCACACCAAGCGTAGCTTTCTAATTGTTGAAATTTGGTGTGTTTGTGCCACTAAACAAGTGCTAGTGTGTGTGTGCGTGTGTGTGTGTGCGTGTTCCTTGGAGGAGTGTGGTGTGTTTGCCCTAATTCTGTCCCGTGCTTGCTTCCACTCCCACATGACAGTGAGCAGTCTGCCACCGGCGGCGTGGTATCTATCATTCAGCACAACCGTCATTATGGTGGACAAAAGGAGGGCCGGAACGCGCTCAAACACATTTGCATTTTTGCATCTCATTTTGCACATAATTACGTGGCAGTGTAAGCAGCTCTCCCCCATTATCTCACCTAACATTATCAGTGACGTCTGAAATGCACGTTTAAATGTCAATTATTGACTACAAAGAAGGACTGACCTTTTGGAGAGCACGTTCTCCCTCTTTCCCTTTCCCTCTGTCTTACTCGCTTCAGGTTCGGTCTCCTTTTCTTTATTGCTGGTGCTAATGATACTGCCCGCTTTTTCCCTTTCATTTAATCCCTGGTTGTTATTGGCATACATGTTTTTAATCACAATATTAGAGGACCCTGTACACGGTGGCCTATGTTTTCTTAAATTACTTTCTGATTTGCCAAAAATATAACAGCAGTTAATAATTGTAAGTTTTTAAACTCACACATCACAGGTATACAGACTAAATACAGTAAATATTAATGCATAGATCATATTATTTCACCAGATGCCTTAAACCTGGAGTCTTTCATGTGGCTCGTCAGTAGAGCATTGCTCTAACAAAGCAAAGGTAGGGGGTACAAACACAAAGAGTGCAAGAGCTTTTGAATATGTGATAATTAAAATAAGTGTTAAAATTTCACAAAATTAAATCTAAGAAAAAACATCATTTAATGTTTAATGTAGCAACATTTAAAAAAAAATACATATTAATAATAGATAATCTACAAACACAACATTGATTGCCTTAGTGGATTATTCCTTAAATGTAATACTTAGATATTACATAGAGGATCTGTTGTTTATCTGTTGTTCTAATCCAGTAAGGTCATTACAGTACAGCTCAGCTTACCGATAATACACTTTACTAAATGCAGTGTATATTTTTTATTTGTTTTGGTAAATAAATGGTTAGCTGTTCACCCTGGAACAGATCATCTCCTTTTACTCCCCATAGTTGTCTTAAGAAGCTGATTTTGGCAACTTGTTTAGCTATCTGTGTCTTTTTGTTTGTCTCACTGATAACTGAGCAAAATCAAGATGGAGGTCGGTGTGAAGTGCGTCCAATGTCCGCATATGACAACCACATTCACACTGCAAGCCTTGATCCTCAATCTGATTTGATACCTGATTTGTTCACCTGCTGTTTACATGTTCTTTAAAATGTGACCCATATCCAATGTTCCATAGACCTTTCCATAGCAACATGCAAGAGGTTATCAGGATGTTGTAGTAGTGTGAATTAGACAAGATGGACGCATGTGAAATATGCCTAATGATAATTTTTGCTATAGCTTTTATCCTCCACCAACCTTTTTCTTCCATTTGTCAAAAGATCAAGCACCACTTTTATGTGTCTCAGTTGACCCCTAAAACTTTGAGGTAAAGTCCAACTATGAATTGGAAGAAAATGAAGTAGTACTACAGATGGATAGCATTCTGGAATCTTATCAAACGCCCAGTTGAATAACACTGATGAGCATTGATTAACAGAATTATATTGAGATGTGTTTCTCCTTAATGTGGTAATGCTCACCACATGCCCCAATCATATCAAAGCTGAGATTTAAGTTGTTATTTTTGGTTCATTTTGGTGGCAAAGAACATTTCAGCTGATGATTATCATGTGTTTTAAAACACTAAAAAAGAGAATTAAGTCTCTGTTGAAGGGAAGGTCCATTAAAAGTTAAACATCAAAGTCCCATAAACCCCACCCCACCCACCAATGCTGCTGTGCTTGACTCTATCCAACAGAGCAAAAGGCATTTGCTTTTCCCGTCCCATTTGGGAATAAATTGAATAGAGTAAGTAAAGTAGAGTAAATCTGTTAGCAACACTGCATTAAACCCAGGGTAGTTACCACACAAACACTGTGAGAATCAGGAGACACATAAATGTAAGGTGGATGTGAATTTCGCTTTTAAAAATATTAGATTCATTAAAGTTTCTCTCATGATGTGCATGTGCCCTACCTCTCCACTCCAACAGAGGGGGGGTGGGAGGAATCGTGATTGACAGCTAGCATCTAAACTGCCAATTAAATGTCACATTTTTATGGTTTATGTCCAATAAATGAATTGTTTTTGTACAAATCCTGCAATACGCCAGCACCAAAAGAAATAAGAATATTTCACAAGAAATAAGACAAAACTTGCCAGTTATTTCAGAGAAAGTAGTGGGAGGATCGATCCCGATACTCAAAACAAAGCAAGCGAAAGCATATTATTCAATTAGGTTTAGCTCTGTAAATTGCAACAAATTTTAAAGTTGACATTTACTTGTTTATGTAAATGTCCACAATCAGTCACAGTTATTACTTCATATATATATATATATATATATATATATATATATATATATATATATATATATATATATATAGATACACATATATATATATACACATATATATATATATATATACATATATA
>SRMA01025830.1:124349-176508 GCA_007224835.1 Danionella cerebrum | reverse complement strand
CTCGGAAAGTGCTGCCAAATATTATGGTTTCCTATGTATTTGGTGAGGAAACATGCTAAGTTGTATTGATGCAAACACACATGATTGGATCCTACAGCAACAATTTTAATCAATAGAAGCATGTGCATCTCAAAGCCATAAATGCAAAAATACATGACATGCAGATGCATTGTGCATCCTATAAAGCTGCACCTTAAAAGCTCCACTGACATTTTTTTCAGAGGGATTGAATATGTTCTCCCCTCTCCATATAAAGGCCCTTGGTATTTGTATGGCCGATGTGACCTTTCTCCCTGGCCTCTTAGATTAGGTGCACAACATGGAAAATTGTGCTTCTGCAGTGCTTCTGCAGCAGTCCATAAATCATACTGGCCATCTTTTCCCTTCCCTTTAAAGAGGTATGTAAATACCAGTGTACTGGCTAGGTAAACAAGACTAACCCCTGCACAAATGGCTCGAAAATTGAAGAAAAGCACCTTATTTTTCAGCTGAAATTGCTTTTGAAGCCCTGCACTGGCGCATGGGATGGAGCAGGCCCAGGAATGATTTGTGCTGCCTGTTTTTCTATGTGTGTTTGTGAAGAGGGGGATAGAAAATGGGCTGATGATAACCACACTCAGCACAGCTCCTGGGCTGTCAGAGTTCTTACAATGATCAAAGATATCATTTTTGTTTATTATTTCCCCTCACGAGGACCCCAAATGTGGGTTCCAGTGTGACACAAAAACAGGGTGCGCTTAAGTCTATACACAGAGCCCAGGTTTGGATAGAATTTCTTTTAAAATTAGTCTTTAATGCATTTCAAGCTGCTATTAAAACATTTTTGTAGGCATACATTTAAATTATTTTTATGCAGAATTCTTGTTTTATATTTCTGGAAATAGACTATATATGCATGCTCAGTGTTACTTTAATTGCATTATTAAAATGTAATAGAATAATTAAACAATTTATTTTAATACCTTTTAAAAATACTGTTTATAATCAGATTTCCAGTTAAACGTGCAAATATCTTTGTAAAATACCTATATAAAATGTCTATAGTTATATCTATTTTATATGGCTAACCAATAAAAGCAGACTAGGCTCTATTAATTTAAGGTTTTGCTACATAAAAAGTGGACATAATTGCGGGATAAGAAGCATACAATTACCTGATAATTTTCCTAGTTTAATCCACTGATTATTCCATCACTTTAAGTACCATCACAACAACAACTATTTTTTTTGTATCATTACGTATAAATATATATGTCTGATTGTATGTATGTATGCATGCATACCCACTGTGTGTAATAGTGCATAAGTATGTAATCAGGATAATAAATCTAGAAGTTTCAGTCTGCATCAACATTTACTTGGTTATTACCATTATAGGTTAATACTAATTAGTATTAAAATATTAAAAACAGATCTCAGCTGTATATCAGTGGCTGTTGCAGATTTTTTACGCGTGTTTCACATAGTGCACGATAAAACAGATGCTGATACAATCACACAAAGTAACTGAGGCAGCATTCACAGAAACTCCAACTTATATTAAAACTTATATTAAAAATATAAGAAATTGAAGGGGAATGTCCATTTTTGTAGAGGTTTAGGGAAGCATGACTGTAGCTCTGGGCGATTAGACAAACAAATCAAAACTTCAGACAATTTGGCCAATTGTTTGCACAGCTGCAAGGTTTGACTGCTATGGCCCAGGAAAGTTTTAGTCATCGTTCCAATACCTTATAAATTCATGAAGCCTGCTCAACATAATCACTTGCTGCACCATCATCTCATTTAGTATCTGATCCTAATTTGATTGGATTCAGTAAATAAATAGAGACAATCCTCTTCTTAATCCAATAAAGCAATATTCTCTAAATTCTTCTGCAAGTGAATCGACTTCAACAAAAGGGCAAAGAGGGGTTCTTTCTCTGGTCAACATGCTAACCAATACAAATGAGAAGGCCAGCTTTTCTGCACTGGACCTTTCAGTGTCACCAAAGACAATAATAGCTTTGATAGATCATTATTTTCGAAAGTGATGAAGGAAAAGAGAGTACAAAAGAGGTACCAGTCAGTGTAGACTGAGTAAACAGATCTAACAACATGGCACAGTCGACCTCAGAAAGAGAGGTGATAATTTCTGATGACACAGAGACCTACTAACTTCTAGCATCTGTTGTAAGCTGCTGCTTGAAATTTCGAAAGCCACAGCAACTTGGAAACACAGTGCTTCAGACAGGTAAGGGGATCTCCTATCATACTATAGGTAGAATGGCCAACAATCATTGTTCATTTCAGTATGTTGTACCTCTGATGGCATTAGATGTTGCTACTTTTATCTAATCTAGCAGCTCTGGTCAACAAAGATGCCCCTAAATCAACACACATCTGCAAAACTGTAGGAGGAGATTGCTGTGTCTTTCATTCAAAGAATGACTTGCTTTTAAGAACCAGTTCTTTTTTCTTCCTCCTGTGCATGCATCCATGGACAAGCCGGTCACACGACAGCCTTCTTGTGGAATCAGACAGTATCAAAAAGGACCTCACCAGGCTGCCTTTGAAAGATAGCCGTTTTACTTTGATACCCTGCTAGCTTGCTGGCAAAGCCAGCATTTGTGACACTGACAGAAGAGTGCTAGTTAGAGCCATGGAGGAAGGCACTTGTCCATGATCAAGGTCCATGAGGCTAGAGATGGTTCTTTGTCTGGTCTCTCAGCAGAGCACAAAGGAGAATCTGTGAGAGTGTAACAAACAAAGCCCATCTGAGACATCTCCCTCTCTACCAATCTCTCTATCACTCGCTCCTTCTCTTTCCTCCCCTCCCATTGAACAGAAGCTCATAAGAGCATGGCGTCTAGAATTACACCACTGTGCATGCACCTCATTATGCTGTGAGAAGCAGAGGCCTTCATGGAGCCCAAGAAAGAGCTCTGGGCACTTTTTTAATATTAATATCCCACTCTGCCGCTATAGTAATGATATTAGGGAGCTGGCGGAATTCTCCACCCAGCTGGACATGTTAATTGAGAAGGCAGGATTTAAAGGCAAAGTTCATATGAGTGCAGATGGTGGGACAATGCAGGATGGCAGAGCTAGGTCAGTGTCATTCCCAAGCCATACCTTAATGACTCAGGCTGGTTTTCTTTGTTCGCCTGAAGTTTGACATTGGCTGGTTCCTGAGATACAGAAAGGTCTTTGGGGGCCATTCTGGTAGCATTGTGTCCTTGACAGAGGACTACATCCTCAACTGGATGTATAATAACACAATCATTAACTTTGCCCTCACTTCTATATTTCCCTGACTAAGATCCTGACTTCTACAGCTATTTGAGGTCTTAAGGATAAACTGCTAATGATTCACACTACTGTAGATTGACACTATAACTTTAGAATATATGGCATATTATTACTTTTAGTACAACCATACCTAAGATATTTTAATTCAAGTCTACAGAGAGCATTCATAATAGTTTATTTATCAGTGCATCAACAAAACATGTCCTCTAAAATTAACACCCTTGGTGTTATGTGATACCATAAAAAGGCTTCAACAAATGCCACTGTTTCAGTTGTTTTAGAAGAGCAGTATAGGAGGCCAGAAGGTGATGATTTAATAAAGAGTGGCTCTCTGGCCTGCAGACACACACCTGGGTGTCCTCTCCTGGCTCTGCCGTTACCTCTCACTTCACATTAGATAGGGCAGCAACTATTGCCTTCGGAGAGTATAGCCACGAGGACACCGTTTATCTCATATAACTACCTGTCCCTAACACTACAGAGCCATGCAAACAAATCAAATGTCACAGATAAGGTGTTTAACTCAATTCTGTAGCTGTAAGGTTGCTGAAAAACAGGGTTTGAAACAAATGAACTTGCAGAGAAGTGCTACTAAAGCTACTAACATGCTACATTTACAAAATGTAACTCTAAAACAAGTTGAATTAAAACAAAAAGCACATAAATAAACACTATAAAATCAAAATACAGAGCAAAGTCATCAATTTTAAAGAAATAATGACATTCAAATTATTTTTTTAAGGTCACAGATTTTTTTTAAGATTATGATCTGGTGTGAGATCAACCATTTAAACCAAACAAGAGCTAACGATCATCAATGTTATATATAGGTTGAAACCCAGCCCGTGAACCAAAACATAAACATGTATGTGCTGGATAACTGGAGTGAATCCAATGGATACAAAAGGAAACATATTCTATGCATTTTGAAAAAGTGACACTAAATTATCAAATGGTTTTGAAGCTTGTAAATCTTTTTTTTTTCTTCTTCCTGTTTGGTCGGAATCAGACTTTTTGCCCAGCACAATCCTGACAGAATTCTGATCAAACTCAAAACTGTTTTGGTTTCCGTTTTTAACACCTCAATCTGATCAGATCTTCTTCAGATAGATGTTGTTCAGAAGACACAGTTTTTGCTGTTAACCCCAGAATGCAGGCCCAAGCTGACAAGAAGAAGTTTTAAAGCTCTAGATAAATCTGATTT
Organism: Danionella cerebrum; assembly: GCA_007224835.1. Lineage (NCBI taxonomy): Eukaryota > Metazoa > Chordata > Actinopteri > Cypriniformes > Danionidae > Danionella > Danionella cerebrum. The sequence goes on along the minus strand of SRMA01025830.1, from coordinate 172,013 downwards.
ATTGAGTAAGCCACAACTAACCCAATGTCATTGTTTTGTTTTTCACGTTTTTTTTTTTTTTTTTTTTTTTTACTTTGATTTGTATTTTGTTCAGAATCTTGTCCAAAAAAACTCTAGTCAAAACTTGCTAGTTTATTTATTCAGTTATAGCACTTAAAAAAAAAAAACTAATACGAGTAAATGATCACTCAGTCTTCATGAAACCTGCTGACAGACAGGTTTAACAAAATGCTACAGAATTACTTGAGTTTGAAATTACTTAATATTTGAAATGTTTTCAAACAAATTAATTTATTACTATAACTTATTTAATTTGACAAATAATTTGAAGCAACACAATGACATTGTTTCTTCAGGAGCCAGTCAGCATTTTTACCTTTAATTTAGAACTTTGTGAAATGGAACATATTAGTTTTCATGGCAACATGTGATTAAACAATCAGCTTGCCAACCTCTACAGTAAGCATAATCCTATTCCACTAAGCACTCTACTTGTCTAAAGCTGCACTAACATTAGGCCCTCGGACCAGAGTTCAGTGACTTCAGGGCATCTGAGGAGAGAAGACCACTTCTCTGCTGTAAATAATCCATAATATTGCACAGATGGAATCCCTCCAGTCGGAAACATACTGTCACGCCAAACATTTACATGATCTTAAAGCCATTCTCTTCTTTTTAGAACCACACCGGAAAGCAGGTGTCTGCTAAATAAGTGTGTCAAAGATCATCCAGTGAAAGGTTGAGGCCAGGGCAATAAGGAAGGTCATCAGGCCGTTTTGAAGCTGCTGAGATCTGATCTGGGTGAGTCTGGAGAAGCCTAGCCACAAGGTCATCCATTAGTGCTCCATGTCCAATGCAGCCATAGCATTTACTATAAATTTATGGGCCACCCTTAACCTCTTCAATACAGTCAATGAACTGCACAATGAAGATCTGCTCCCTTGAGTAATGCGGAGCATATTGTATTATTAACATGCCATTGATGGCATGTCAACTTCATCAAATCTCCAGCCTGAAATTTGGATTTGAAATCCTTGCATTTGTATATTACGATTAGAAACTATAAAATATTTTTATTTCAAATGGTTTTATTCCCAATGATAAAATGTTGTTCAAACCTCATTTAAATGTATGTATTGTCCCCAACCTTCTTTTAAAATAGTCACCATTCCAACCTTTTACTATTGGAACCCATATATTACCAAGCAATTTGCAATCATTTACTTTGTGTATATACTATATGCTCAGTGTGTTAAAATACTAATGAGCGTTTTACTAATCCATATTGTTTTTCTAACATGGGAGTTTTGCATCCTAATATTTTGAAAATGAGCTGTATTGGCAAACTCTTACTGAATAAGTGCTTTAGTTACAATTATGTGTGAACTAGACTATGGGATATTTCTTAATTTTTTATACAAATAATATGAAATTATCTTAAATTCTCTTTGTTAACTTTACAAGCACACAATCAAATGTGTATAGATACAGAATATAAATTTACATGCTAATGTGTGTCCCCCTGTCATCAACTATACTCTAAAATTACTGACAAAAGATATTTATATAAGACTTGGATTGGGTTAAATTTATACTTCTGCATTGAGGTTATGTTAACATTTTTGACGTTACAACCTTTTTCTCTTCTGCACTTTGTGTAGCTTTCAAAAGCTTGTTGGCTGTGGTGTTTCTAATTCTAGTTTCTGCTGCTGATTGATTATATGTAAACAGACAATCGTTGAAAATAACTGACAAAAGCTTCAGTTGTTTTGTACATGTCTTTGTTCATGGCGAAGATGCTTAGATATGTACTATACTTCACAGGAAAAGCAACCAAACTGACCAATCACAGATCATGCAGTCAATAATTTGTGGTATTTAAAATACATCTTTTCGCATTTTAATTTGAAAACCTTGCAAATTAATTCTCATAACGATTTCAATGTGTTTCAAACCAAATATATCAAAACTAATAACCTTTTTGAAACCAACACATTATATTTGGAATCCAAATTTAACAAAATGTGTGTTGCGTCATTTAAACTTAATTTTAAACAGCTGGTGTAATTGGCACATCTATCGGTGCGTGCAGAGGCTTCTAAGGGTCATAAACACTCTAAACACCTCTGAAATGATCAATCAATGCTTTAGGAAAGGTTTTTAAAAATCTGCTGATTGGTTATCACAATTACAGACTAATAACTTGCTGTATTGCTAGTTTTTGTTGCATCATAGGACGATAAAAGCTCCCTTAAACTGTCACATACTTCACGAAGGAAATAATGAATAAACTGAAACAAAAGAGAAGGCAATGTCATTTGAGTCAAGCTCTGCCTTTAAATAGGACCTTCTCATGATCCTGCTCTACCTCTCTTGTCTCAGACTATTCACAGGTTTCAAAGCCAAGCGTCAGAAAAGAAATTAAAGTGACAAGGTGCTGGCGGGAGTGAAAGGGATTTCACTTCTCACCCTCTCAGGACAAGTGTAGAGCCATCACCTCGGCTGAAAACAGGGCTCTAATGAAGCCACTGGCATCAGAACTTCTCTCAATCCGATGACATCTGACCACAGCAGGTTTGACCGTGTCACTAAAAATGGGATCTGCTATTGCTTGAGTCCTGATTACAAAGCTGTCTCGACGAGCAGGCACAGGTTAATTTAGCCTTTCTCTTGTAAAAACACAGAAGTCTTGCAGTTGTGTCAATGTAAGCACTTGGCCTTTTTCTATTTTAGTTGTATTTCTCATTTTAGAAAGAGCTGAATTTATTTAACAGTGGGGGTTATGGTGTCTATAACTTGTGACCACAAGAGGCATCGTGCACAGGACCAGAGAAAGAATGACTATAAGGATTTCTGCTGCATATGACATTAGGCTACCATTTACATTGCATTTTTTAAAGTACAGTTTCCATTTATTATTCAACAAACATTTATTTATTTATTTATTTATTTATTTATTTATTTATTTATTTATTTATTTATTTTTTTATTTATTTATTTTAACTTGCTTGTTAATAGTTCCCTGACAGATCACTTAACACAGTTTAGCGGTCAGTCATTAATATCAGTCAATTTGAATAAAATGTACAACCAAAATACACTATTGCTTGAATAAAGAAGCAAGAGCCAAAACACAAATATGAATTCAGGATCTGGGTTACAAATGTTCCATTCCTCTAACCAAACTACATCAGAAGCATCTTAGGTGGCCTGTGGAGAGAGAGAACTGGAGTGATCATGGTCTCCTGTGAGAGAGTGTAGATACAAAACACCAGTGTGAAGGTCAGTGATAAATTGGGCTTCGATAGCATCTGTTGGTCTCTGTTTTCTCTGGTCACCCAGAAAATAATAGATCACTTAATGATTTCTCTTGTTGCTTTGGAGATATTTAATTTTTTTTTGCACTTCCCATCAGCTCATGCCGTCAAAGGAACCAAATGCTGGTTCAGTGACCACAGTACACTGACTAGCCAGTAACTTGTCCAACATGACTCTTTGGGGTATTGTCAAGAGGTAGATGAGAGACACTAGCCTCAAACTCCTTCAAAACCGTACCCTAAACTAGTAAATTTTGTATTACTGGTAAGGGTACAGGGGGACAGGGTAAACTCTCAACAGGTCACCAGCAAATCACTGGGCTATCACCACTCATTTTCACTCATAATGGGATTTTAAATGCTCCCCATGAAGCGTCCTTTTGGGTTATAGAGGGAAACCAGAGTGTCTAGAGGAAACCTATATTTAGTAATCTTCTTCATTGTCTTTGAACATTTCCATGATGTACTGGTTATTTTGAGATGCACATGTTTGTGTTAATAAATATTTGAATATGTGTCAAAGCCCAATCAATAAAAAAATGATGCAGGATTCTTAAAACTCATGCTACTACTGCTGTAAATACGTCATATATTCTGCCGACAGAAAGGCTTAATTACTCCACTACATCAAACTTTCTTCCTGAAGTATGTGCCCATGGAGGGTACATTCCCACACACCGCCTGTCCTTTTTCCTCTGTAAAGCTGGACCTTTGCTTCAGGGTGTCTTTCTTCAGCACTCGCCCCCTGTGTGCATGGCTGGTGCTCTCTTTGTGCAAGCTGCTCTCTCGCCGCTTCAGCCTGACATCAAACACCACCAGCCTTTCCCACTCCCTCATTGCCAGCGCCAACCAATTAAACACCATCTGGGACAGGACAAATTGGCATAAATATACCAGAATTATTGTGCTCATAATAACAAAGTCATGATCATAATTGTCAGTCAATGGCTGGTTTGGAATCAGATTTGGAAAGAACTCTTTGAAATTTAAGATCGTCTTGCACAGAAGAATAAGTACATGACAGCATGGCAGCGTTTGGCTTGATATGGCCCTGTTACTGATGCTCTGGAGGGTCAGGCAATCCTAAGGCTGACGTTGAGCTGGGAGTTGAGAACAGCAGGGTTCAGTCTTCGGGTCACTGCAGCTTCAGAAGTACCCGGCCAACTTTGTCCTTCAGGGGAGGGAGATGGTGACAGATTCTGCTGGTGTTTTCTCAAGGTCCACTGAACCCTACAGCAAAGATTGTGAGCTGAGACACACAAAAGAGATGGCAGGGAGAGAGAGCGTGTGCACGCTCCCTTAGCTCCACTTTACAGAACTCCAGAACACTGGCAAACGAAAGCAGGAGAGGAGTGCTGGATGGCCTCCAGGTTGCCTCAAGACAAATAAAGTCCAGCCCCAACCTCATGGTGGCACTGCCAAACCTGATTTTTCTACACTGGCTAAAATTTGTGCCTGAGACAGAAGTCTTTATCTTTCATTAAAATTCATTTCAAATAACCATGTTGTTTTAGGCTTTAAGCAAGTATAATAAATCAAGTTATAATCAACACTTAATAAGGTGCTAGTGCCATGAGATCAGAACAGAGCGGTGATTGGACAGTGACCATCCATCCATGATTTGTATAAGTTTAAAGAAGTGGCGTACAGTATATGGCCTAATTCTACTGTTCCATATTGTGTGTTTCAAACTAAGCATAAAATACTTACAACACCTGCAAACTGAGGTGTAAAAATATTTAAATACTTTTAACTAACAAAAAAGTTTAAGATTTGAGATTCTAAATAGTAAATAGTCGGCTTGTTCTATGTTCGGCGAATCAGTTGCTATTGTAGTGAATTGTATTCTGCCCCTATAGAAATAAAGTATGGTTGTTTCAAATGTAATTATCTCACATTGTCAACTTATTTCATCGTCGTGTCAGCTAACTACTTCATCTACAGCTGTGCTTTTTTTTAATAAATCAGCTTTGATGGCATTGTGTTTTCCATTCTGGTAATACTTCCTTTGCCATGTCAGCCACATGGAGCTTTCCTTTAAGGTATTCTTTGGAAAATACACCATTTCTGAAAAGATATAATCCCTCCTCAAAAATCTCCAACATTCAATATAAATACAGCCCCTCCTTCGTACCTTTTAAATCTGTCTTTCTCCTACGTTGGTAATTTTTGTCAAAAGTTGAAAATGTCTTGATTTAGTTGTCTGGCTGTTCCGGACGCTCTGCCACCCTGCTGGGCTAATGTGAACAGGACGTCCTGCTGGGAAGCAAAGAATACCACTTCACGGCAAGCCGCATAGCTGGCTGCTTTTATTTATGGGGCTCCCCTCAAATGAATGGGTATTAGTGTCCAAACATTTCACCATGCTCCTGCAGCCGCACACAAAAGCTTCTGATTTCCAGCAAATCTGCACTTATTTCATTCAAGCAGACTAAGCCAAAAATGAAAAAAAAGAGAAAAAATGCATAACGACTTAAAAGACCTTAGAGAAGACTGACAAATAATACATTTCTTTGACTCGCAGAGTTGAGAGAAATTGAACATACGACATCACTAAATGTAATATTTCACTACAATACATTAAAATGTAGATGAATAGCACTGAAAGCATGTTGAACTCATGGTAAGATGGAATGCTAAAAATCTGCAGTCTTTTCCAAGCTAATACATTTAAACAAAGGGAGTAGGAATAATATGATTGCAAGCCATTCATGGAATCAACAAATAACTTAAATAACAAATTTCAGACTGGCTACAACAATAAATTGTCACTGAAATCTCTAAAAAGTCTATCAGCTTAATAGAAAATGCTGTGTGTGAATTACTTGGAATAAACATTTCTGATCGGTCCAACAAAAACTACCTTTTCCAGAATATCCATTTATTCACAGTTCTTTACAAGTTTCACCAACCGTAATATCCAGCTATGTATCTCTGTATTCTTATTTTCTTTATGAAAAATAAAGTACACGAAGAAAAGCAGCTGATTGTAAAATATTACTAATTAACTGCTGTGTGTGGTTTTGCAGTCAGTTTGTTTATTATGCATTAGTGAACAGAGTCATTTAATAGTAGCATTCATGAAGTTTAGGGTCTCCTTTAAAAACATCATCTAAAGCATCTCAAATCTGGTCTAGATTTCCAGCATCATGTCCAGATTTCCAGCATCTGAATCCCTGAAGCCTTACTCTTCTCAGTTCACAGTACGAATGCATGCAGCCACACTCATCAGGTTCAAATACACTGCTGGCTTCACACACCTCATCTGTCATCTCTGCCCTTCTGCAAACATGCTGCTGACATTTGGAAAAAAACTATGGCATTCACCCATGTTATGGATTTTTGTTGATTATAGCTTTCTGTCCCCCAGATTGCAAGAATTATTGACTGCGTGAGCTGGTGACTATTTACACAGCTTAACTGCCCCTCTGCACCGCATGATGGCCTGTAATGTCCGCTGGGGTCTCATTTTTTTATCCTATTTCCTGTGTTTTCTGCCAGCTTGAATCTAGTTTTCTCCTTCTTTTTCCTCCCCCGTCTCATGTGCTGCCACCAGAGATCAGTGTTTGAGCCGGGAGGTGGTCAGCAGTGTCACTTAGATTGTGATGCGATACCCTCACTGCCCGTTGGGTAAAGCCCCTCAGTATCAACCTCCCTATTGTCCTTTAATTTCCAACGGCAGCTTGGTTTCACTCGGCCGAGTAATAGCCCATAGGTTAAAGCTCTGCTCCTTTTCCTTTCAAGTTATTTCTTTTGCAGACAGCAGTCTTCCTGGTTGGGTTGCTGTGGGCATGAGAAGTCTGGAGCCTGTCGGCTGCACACTTTCCATCTTTTTGGAGGGTCAGTGGAGAACAACTGGACTTAATGGGTCAAGCCAAACAGGCTTCTTCCTTCTCAGGAAGTGAAGCCACAGAGTCTTCCATTCCAGACTGACCTCTCTCACTGAGCGGGAGACAGAGCTCCGCCTGATGCCTCATTAGATCACAGAGCCTATAGAGGATTAGCTCTTCTTACTGCTTCCCTCTCATTTGTTTGATTCCCTTTTACAAATCCCTGACTTGATCACAACTTTGCTCATTACTACCTATGCTTTCATGTGTAGTGCTGTAGTGGTTTTGTTTCCAAACCTTGAAGTAATTTATAGGTGAGTGAACTCAGATACCATTTCGTTGATCTTTTGCTAGATTAAAGCGTATGGAAAATATAAAAAACACTGACATTTTTAGAATAGAAAAAAATAAACTATTGTAACTGTCATCTTCATTACTTTAACAACTGAAAGCAGCTTATTATTCCAGCCAAACACCAGAAAAATACAAGTCTGTGAAAAGTGTATAATTATGAACCCAAGAGTGTAACCTTGGCTTGTAAAGTGGGGGGCAGTGTTTTTATTGGAAAATCATGTCTCCATTTACATGTGAAGATGTGGTGATTAATTAATATGTAATCATAGTTTCTAATGCTACTACTAAAATAACCACCATTTCCATAACAATGATCTTATACAGTAAAAATGTAGGTGCTATGTGAGACATTTTTGAGTAATTTCAATATATATCTTTTATATTAACTATTGTAGCTGAATTTCCCTGTGATGGACTTGCAACCTGTCCAGGGTGTACCCCCGCCTCTCTCCCGATGTGCACTGAAGTTCTCTGAAAGGTAATAAGCAGATTAGAAAATTAATTAATGAATGTATTGTAGCTGAAAATGCAGAAATAAGCATTTTTTTATTAAAAATATTGGTAGATATTTATTGATATTTATTTTAACATGAAAACATTTTCAAGCTCTTATAGTACCTTCCAAAGAAAATAGTTGTTATAGTGTCAATGCTCTTAAAAAAAGTGCTTAATTAAATAAAATAATGGAAGTAATAAATCACCATTCATCAAAGCAGTTTTTGTCACCATTGCCAATTCAAACATTCAATGAGAAAAATACAAATGGTATAGTTTGAGAAGTTTATAAATATTATGTAATTGTAAAGATGTATGTATATTTTAAAATTTAAATAGCTCAAAGTGTAAACCTTTTCTTTGTATAATGCAATTAAAGTGTAATTGAATCTGTTCTGCTGAAACAAATTTAAATAATAATGTTAACAAATTTGTTAATGTTAACAAATGTTACAAACATCAACTGATTTTGTATATTCTGGATATGTTCTGTGTAAAGCAAAGACAAATAAGTGAATATTGGGAAAATACAGTTAACCAGACCTTACATTTCATTACAAATTCAAGAAAAGCCATTTGCTTTTCACTTTTAAGGGTGATTTAATAAAAAATACAAAAAAAAAAAACACACACTGGTATTTCCTTCCGGTTTATTCACCCCAGCATTGTCTGTAGTTGATACACAGTGCTGCTAAAACAGTTGAAAAAGCAAGCCCATTTAACCAGTGACATGGTCTGCTCTGCTCGGAGTAAAGGTGTGTGCAGGAGGTTGAGCAATGCGAAAGCCACACATAACAGGTAACATTCTTCAACCGATTGCCCACCCTTCTTAGTGCATCATTGTGTGCATTAAATTAATGGTTTATGTACTATTTATTTCTAATTCTAAAAATGAAAAACTAGTGTCTCAATGCTGTTGATGGAACATGGGGTTCTCAAAAGAATTGTTTAGAATTTGGTAGCGTCAAACTACTTTATTTATTTTATAACGTCAAACACTTTATTTATTTTCATTAACTTTCTTTAAAATAAGAACTCTATGGCCACAGTGTCAATTTGCAGAGTAAAATCATATTTCGTCAAATTAGATGCACGACAAACTAGCAACAATTGAAAAAGACAACAAAATATGAATGCAAACGACACAATAAATCAATGAATCCAAATGAAATTTGGAAAGTTTCAGAGACAACTTCTATTGAACTGAACAAACTTTAATTCTTTATTGTAGATGGAATCATAATAAGTTTTCTCGCAAGGTTTAAATTCTAAAAAGGTCAAAAACAATGACTAGGTTTTCTACAGGATGTTGCTTTTAATATGTGTATATTCTATATCGCATGCAAGATTCATTTTCTAGTCAGTTGAAAGGAGGTTTCTGATTCTTTTCATTACAAAAACTCACTAAAATACACACACTAAGATTTTGGCATTTTTGTAAGTTTTTATAAATTTTAGCCACATTTACATTGATTTTAAATAAATTGCTAAAATTATATAGTAAAGCAGTATTTTTGTCTGTTGTAGAAATAGCCATTTTTAAGGAACTCAATGTTCTGAAACAAACTTTGTATCGTTTGGACATATTGTCAAATGTGTAAAAACATGTAGCCATAAATGTTCTTTTAGCTTTCAAAACAACTATGCAATGCTTTTACTGAGCTGTCAGATGCACAAATCTGGAAGGAAGGAAAAAAGCAATTGGGAGAGGCAAGAGAGAAAGAAAAAAATGAAACTGTTTAACAATCCAATTAAACTCTGGTAATGAGGTCAGACATCATCTCCAGTGGAAGCGATATCATTACATGGGCTGAGCAAACTGCTCCAGCTGCCATGCCAGCACAACAGGATTAGGAAGCCTCCACCCTGGAACCTCCCTCCATGACTTTTACCCCCATCCCAAGACTGGACTGTGCCTTAGTTTGACCCTGGCAGACTCCTCAGTTACCCCTAGTCATCTCCACTGCATCGGTGCCAGTAGCACCCACAACACTGGCGCGAGGGTGGGGGTGGAGGGTAAGGATGCTAGGCAGGGGCCGCCATGTGGGAAGAGAATGGACTCTGCTATCACAGAGACAGGACGGCACCACAAACCAGTCGACCAGTCAGGCCATCTCCCAGCAGCACCGTACTGCTTCAGACAGCTCGCCTCTGAAGAACAATGCCAAACTGTGATGGCTTTGAAAGAACAAAAAAAAACTCAATTCATCTGTAAAACAGGAACAGAGTACCTTTGTTTATGAAAAAATGTACAAATGTTTACGCAAAAAAGCTATACTTTTGCTACATTTGTCAGTGTTTTAGTGGTTTGACTCTCAGCGAATGTGAAATGGCCAGTTAGATGTTTGCTTAAAAGTTGTTTCCATTGTGTCAAATCAAGCTTGTTGTTGAATGGCTTTTGTGCTGTTCACCTTCTTGTCCTGCAATTACTTTGAGGATATCATTTTGACATTCGGCAGAAACAAGAATTCTTCTGTTCTAATTTATATCAATTAGTCTGGGAACAGTAATTCAAGCTGACAGTTGATTGCGTCTTGAATGGCTTGCGTCCATGTACTGGTGCCTGTACTGCAATGCAGCCAAAAGGCATCTGTTCCCCTCCAACTCTGTCATTCCTCTACGAGGGGTTCCAGGCTAAAGTGGACAATGGCCGCTAGAGCCAGTACTTTGATAATTAGTTATTGATTGAGAACAATGGCACTGCGCACTCTAGCATATTAGCCAGACGCCAGCAGGTCGCGACATCAGGGGCAGTCATCAAGAAATAAAGGCTAAAACATTTCTGACTCCCCGATATTTTCTTTTTCGTTTCTTTTCCCAAAGCACGTCAAGGCTCAGCCAGTATAAGGTCAAGAGTATTAATGCTGAAATATTAACAAATTCCCAGCGCTGAGGGAAAACATCTCACTTTTAAGGTCTGCTTTGGGCATAAAGGCTACAGCTGAGTATTATAAAAAAATATATCTGAGTTAATTAAAATACTTTTACAGTTTGTTGACCCCATACAGCCTCAAGGTCATGGTGGTCTGCTGGTCTTAAGCACACTTTAGGCTTCATGGTACACCCTGGAAACTTTTTTTATGTTAATCTTTATTTTAAGAAACATTTTACCACCTCTACTAATACATTTTAATCAACAATATTTTGATCTGTCTGTATTTATATATGTTTTGCTTTCCCCTCAAAATGCATGAGTCCCACATACAGGTAATAAAACAAAACTGTAATATAAATGTGGCAAGATAAACGTTAATGATATTGATGGTTTGAATGTTAATTGTAAGTGAGTTCAGTGGTTCACTGACTAACAGTAACACAAGTTTTCTTTATATGTGAACCAAGCCAGAGGCAAATGGTATAGCTTTATTTCATAACACATGCCATGGTCAAGCCTAGTGATATAGCATTTACAGCATTTGATTAAAATAAATCAATTAACCCAGATGCCTAAATAATATATCGTTGTAATAAATTCTACTGAAAAATCTACTGTAACAGGGTTCGTAAAGGTCATTGCGTTGACCACAACAAGGATGGCATGGACAAAAAGTAAAGATTTCGTGGAATAACCAAGCGATAGCAGCTTCCTTCTTATTCTTTGTCTTAGCGCTCCATTGAACTTTGGTATCGTTCAGAATGTGGCTGTTGATAAGAACTAGGAAGTCGAAACGCTTCTCACCAGTTCTAATGTCTATACTTCGAGGGTTCACTCCAAACAGAAAGATGCCTCTTTCAGTTACTATGCTGCCCGCAGAGGCAAGCAGCTTCCAGAAGAGATCAAGGGTGCAACCTTTTTAGCCTTCTTTAAATCCTCAGTAAAAATGCTTTTACTGACTAAGCATCAATTCCGTCCTCATGCGTTTCTCGATTTTTAACAGTATGCGACAAAGGATTGCATGAGAGCGACCTGGAGCATGGATAATAATGGATTGGATTATAAGATGATCATGAATGTTTGATAACATGGTTTTCTGTGATTTTATCACAAAGTTTTTTTGTGGTTGAATAACAAAAACTGTTTGAATCACTGCTTCATTACATCGTTATTGCTTATTTTTAATCTCTGTTTTTATTAGCATGTCAATTCTATTCCCCAGGTGTGCTCTTTCTTCTAAACTTAACTTTCTTAACTACCTTAACATTTAACATGTTTTAAAATCCAATCTCAGTAAACAAGGTATATGTATAAAGTTGTTCAATTTGTATAAAAAAAAAAACTGTTAAGGTCTTTTTCATTCATTCATTCATTCATTGCCCACTTATTTATGCATGTGACAAATAAAAAGAAGTCATTGCCGATTTAGTTTCCATAATACAGAACTATATTTGTCTCCCAGCTGAACCTGTGTGATATATATAGATTTTCTTTTTAGTGCTCAGTGTTTTTTTTTTTTTTTTTTTTTTTCTGAAAACATGAAACACCACCCAGAGACCACTAAGTACTGCACAGGAGAGACACGCTAGTGCCCAACCTACTTCACCCATGCCCAGTCCAGACACACCGGGCAATAAACTGAACAATGGAGTGCTGTCATCGAGGAGCCTTGGTTGTAGAAAAGCTCAGCGCTCTGACAGCCATGCCTCAGAGGCTAAACTGCTTTGCTGGAACTAATTAAATAGATGAAATTATGACATGAATATGCAGATGTTGTTTACGTTTCACCATATGGCATTATTTCAGGTAACAGGGAATAGGAAAGAGTGCTGTCTTTTGCTTGCATAGTTACTGTACAATGGGCTTTTGTGTGGCTCTAGGAACCCAAACATTTTCTCTTACACAAATCTTTGAACATATAATATACCATATAAAAGATGACACTTTCAAATACATGTCAAATTTTCATTTGTGTATATAGGAATTCAGCTGCTTTGTAAACCATAATACCATTCTATGGCCATTATCAGTCATTATCAACCTCATTCACATGTAGTAGGTGCCTACACTACCTACTGACGGCAGCTAGTGGGTCTCTTTGTTCAATTCTAGCATGATCTCCCATTAGAGAAGTAATCTGTACATTTGACTAAGAAATCAACTTCCTGGTAAACTTCCTTCAAGAAATCAACTTCCTTTGTTGCCTGCATTTTATGCCACTAAAATTAGCCGAAACCCCCTAACCATCAAAAAAAATCAAAATCTTTTGTATTTACAGAGTATTTACTTTTGTGCAAAAAAGGTGCAAAAAATATTTTTTTCAATAATTAAAAAAAAAATATTCATGTTTTAGAAACATATAAACATACTTATGAATATAGTTTTAAATTAGATGCAAATGCTTACATTTTATTATAAATATTTTTGAGCGAGATGAGAAATGATTTCATTTGAATTTAGAAGAATGTACACAGCTGAGCAATATTGAATCAAATAAAACTGACTATGAAAAACACAAAATTAGAACAAAATCACTGAAAATGAGTTCCCTTCGCAGAAACTGAGATATTGGCAGGAGGTTAAGAGGGGCTTGGGCTAGCTGAGGTGAGTCGCTGAGAAGAGCTGGATCATGGGGGGCAGCTTGAGAGTTGAGAGGGGGCGTAATTGTGCCAGCTCTATATCTGAGGTGAGGCTCTCTGTAGAAAACGAAAGGGAGGGGACTGCACTCAATTACCTGTGCTCCCACTAACCTCTAAATCTTCTCTATTCTTTTAATAGGCTCCCAGTTAAAAAGTTTTATTAGTTTCATAAGTTAATACTCTTCATTGAAATATTGATTGATTTCCATTCATGGATTTTTTTTCTACAGTGTGGAAAGAAGTACAAACTTTCTTGTTTCTTCTGGTTGCAGTCAGTTTCATTTTAATTAGTGCACTCAAAATATTAAATACAGCAGTGTATTCAATAACAGTAGTGCAAGACACTTACATGTTTAATTGGTTATTAATATTGTGGGAAAAAAAATCCTGGTCACAAACACTTTGGTCACATGAGTGCTCAGATTCAAATTTTAATTTAAATTTTTCGCACCACTCTTTTAATTAGTAATTTTCTAATAATGAAGTCCTGCTTTTCCATGAGATGTCTTGTATCACACTGGAAGAAAGGTGAAGTACATCCATCGCAGTTTGCTTCCAAAATGTGGTAAACACCAATTTTTTTAAATACTCAATTATCGACAAATAAACTTGAAAGTCCAGCTGTTATCTGATAATGATCAGCTGTTATGTGATGATTGATAATGTACTCTGCCTTTGTGTCATCGCCTTTTTTTCTCAAAGTATTAAGAGACGATTTTTTTAGATATCAATCAATTACTTTAATGAGTCTATCCTCATTTTCTTGCGAGTAAGAAGTGAAAGCCGTACAAAGACAGCCACAGTAGGACTGTTTTAAAAAGACGAAAAATTCAAGTGCTGCAAAATACTGAATTTGTACACCAATTTGTTTAAGACTTTTAACACATCTTAACCAGGGGTGCAAATAATTATAGAGGACACCGTAGTGTATATAAGTTTAGTCTTGTTCACATTTTTGACCATCATTTTGATAATAAAGGATAAGAAAAACAACTAATAAAAAAGATATGAATCATAAATAAATAAATATATTTGCAACAATGATACACAAACCACTACCTCTCCTTTAACAGCATGCTTCTCTATCTTTCTCAGAAAAGTCTCTCAGAATAGAGTCCCATTATTCGGGTTGCTCTAAAGTATCAAGTCAATACTTGACAGTGGTGTGATGTCTTAATTCACTCCTGTGCCATGCGTGCCGGAGGAACCCTACAGCTCCCACAATTGTCAAGCTGTCACGGCGGCCTCTCAATAGCAGATGAAGCCATCAGATTATTAATATATGTATAGTGACAGGTCCCCCCTCCTCAACTCTTCTCAAGTCTCTCAACCCAAACTCAATCAAAAAATATGCTTGCATTCAAAGCAAAGGGGCGAGAGGGTGGACACCGAAGGTCATAGGCTAAATAAATTTTGAAAGCAAATTCTTTTCCCATTGCAACCTGTTTTTGCTGCTGTCCACTCCCCTTTTCCTGCGAGTCCATTCAGCCAGGACTTAAAGCTGAATTGGCAGCGGCTTTCAAATTGGCAAGCAGTGTGTATGTGGCAGGGTCAGCCCTGACTGTGACTCCTGGGCCTTCGCTCACTCAGCAGCTACCACCAGTCAGTCTCAGGGAACACATATCACAATGAGAAAGCTGGAGGACTGCAGGCATTCCTCACCCCCTGTGGCATCTCTCCTTTTCTTATGACAGTTCCTCTGAGACTGCTGTTTTCTTTCATGTTTCATTTTCTTTCTCTTATTATTTAAAAGCCTAGAAACACGGAGCAATGGGCTTGATTGACAGATAGACACAAGTCTGCAGTCAGCAATGGGTTAAATTAGATTTTCTGCATGTTCATCACTGCTGTCTGCAGGCATTTAATGCCTGTTGGGAGACTTTTTTGATGGATCAATTATCCATTTTAACATGAATTGTAGCTAGAAACCAAACAGATGAAACAGAGACACCTGTCAACTTTTGCTATTAGCAAGAGGAAATTGGACTGATCTGATGACAGCCAATTAATTCTGTGTTCCAGACTGTAATAGAACCATTAAGAAAATGCAACATTTTAAAACACCAGTAGATTGGAGAGTGGGGACAAACCTTTAATAACTACACAAGGTGAAATTCTTGTTCATGTGGAAAGTTTTTAAAATAATCAACAACGATTTAGATGAACATCTTTAAAAAGAGCATTTTAAACAGACACATTTTGCATGGGAGTCATGAGAAGTAAGTAGGAATGACACAACACATCTAATGTTTAGTTATCTTAATATAATCTAGAGGTTTCAAAAAGGTTATTAGCTTTGACATTTTTGGTTGTAAATGAACATCACAATAGTTATGACACATTACTTGCAAGGTAATTCACATTAAAATTCAGATTTTATTATGATTAATCCTACCATGTAAAAAACTGTAAGTCACTTTGGATAAAAGCGTCTGCTAGATACATAATTTTAAATATAAATGTAAAATGTGAGGAAATGAGTGATAGTCTTTCAGTTCCATCTTAAAGAACCTAAATCGGTGCCATAAGTGCCATCTAGTGATGAAAAGCAGGGATGACCACAGGAAGTATAATATCTGTGATATGGCTTGTGTTTTTTTTAATTTTTGGTACAAAAAAACACAACGGCCAAAAAGTGTTTTGAACTGTGTATAAGGTTTATGAAAGATATGCCTTTGCTTTTTCGAGGTCTATGATTATTATTTTTTTTTTATTTTATTTTGTCTCAACACTTTTTTGATTTTTTTTCATTGTCATATTTAAAAAAAAAATGTTTGTCTGTGTGCTTTTTTGTACAATTTCAGGTTTGTTGTGGAATTAATGTGTAATGTATTGAAAAAATCTTTGTAAAAAAAAAAAGAAGCTGGGGTTGTACTAAAAAATATATCAAGCGTTGCCACTAAAATCTGTTTTAAAGGTTATTTCTTAGGGCATATTGCATTGTACAAAACGTTCAAAAAAGCAAAAAAGTTTTATATTCATTTTAAATGCTTAAATAAATTAAACTGTAATTAACTGTTATTTTAAAGAGCAAAACATGTGCATTTTGTTCCTTCCTACAGAATGTATTAAATAAATCACGCTCACACACCATCTTTGCTACCTGCTTTCAAAGTTCTGAGTGTAAACTCTGAATTGAGGAGCACGCAATGTGTTTTATGCATAAGCTGCGTGGGAGAATCTTAGAAAGGATAGGAGTGTATGAGCCTCCATATGATGGGAGAGCGCTTCATTGTGACTGTGGATGGCATAAATTTACTTACTATCATAAGGAGAATAGAAGGGATGAGATGCTTCTTAATTTCATCCCAGGAATACACAGTGCTGTCTCCTAAAGCCTTTGAAACCGATCCGCCTGCCTGTTAGGGCCCCTCATTCTACGCAACAATCTCAGACTTAATTTAGAGATCAGCTCAGGGTCCAGAATGTGTGAGTGTGTGTATGGAACGTGCGTAATAGATGGAGGCGTCATCCCTCAGATGTTTGGAGGTAATCTTCAGCTCGGCTTGGTCTCGCAGGCCTCTGCCCTAAAGGGATTGATGCAATGTCAGCACCTTTGGCTCCAGGGTCACCTTCTCCTCCAGCCTGCTCACTCTGACAAAAGCACATTTCTCTCGTTCTCGATCTCCCCCCAATCCACTCCTCTCTCTGCTTTTTTTATTCCTCTCTATTGAATTCATCAGCCGTGGAGGCAGCAGGCACCTTCATTTGAGATGTGAATGAAACATTTTTATTAAAAGAGGCTGGAGGATTCCAAGCTCGGAGACAAGGCCAAAGCCCGAACCAAGACAATGACTATTGCGAAGATTATTTCTCTCCCTCTCACACACGCACACTTGCTTGTGCTCTCCTATCTATTCTACCTCTCAATTTTGCCTGCTGTCATTCCATCTGCCGAGTGGCTGGACTGATTGAAATCAGCACCATGTCATGGCTGTCATATCTCACAGAGACGTAAAACATACAGGACCATAAATAAGCAACAGGCTACAGTCAGATGTGTGGAAAGAGAGAGAGAGACAGAGAGAGATGGGAAGGTTAGGGCTCTGGGGGCTTTAACAGAGATGTCTAACCACAAGCTTCCAAAAGACCAGCAGAGGACAAGATAAAAAAAAAAAAAATCAGGTTATCGCCCGGTTCAAGTGGCTGCTCGGACAGCAAGGCCACTGGGACTGGTTGTTGCACAATTTAAATATGTATCCTCTTTTTTCTTTCCAGCAACAAGCAGATTATTTGAAATAGGTTTTTTTTTGTTTATTATTCTGTGAGTATAAAAGCAGGTTTGATTACTGAATGTAGACTGTATCACTTATTAACATTAAAGTATGAATTGTCTTGCAGTACCCAAGTACAGATAAGGAAAACACACGTATATAGAAATTAATACATTTTCAGAGGCAACTAGAGATTTGAAGAGTTTGGTTCCAAAACACTATCAATCCATAAATGTAGAATTGAGAAAAAAATAAGAATAAGAAAGGATTTGCATGAAAACTGTTTATGAAGGGTCATAATGATTCTCTAATAGTGAAAATAAATCAATAAAATCTACATTTAGATTTAAATCTTTAGTTAAAAAGACAAATTTTCCTAACATAAAGCTGTAAAGCCATGACTGATTTTCTTCCAATATACAAACATAAATATAATTTTTTTTTTTGTAAGAAAAAAAAAAACTAAACAAAAACTAAACAACAATAAATATCATGTGAAAGCAAGTTGCAAATTTGCACATCACGGCTACATTCGCCTTAAGGTACATTGAAAATTCTGCGATTCCAATTAATAACAATATTCCTGTGCAATATTAAATGTCATGGATGAAGGAAAGATGAACTCACCCAGAGCTGCACAGAAAGTTGCTTTACAGACAGTTCAGAAATCTATTTGGTTAAAGCTTTTCTCTTAGCTGAGCAGCTGGATATCATCATTTTTTGCACCACCCGATTATTGTCTTTTTAACATGTTCCTGGGGATGCAGACTAAAAGAGCAAAGAGCACATCAAAATTACTCAATCTACATTGCTAAAAAATACGAAAACTGTGTTTAGTGATCTGTGCCACCTTCTGTCAGGGCCTGCAATTCTACCCCCTAATCAAATCGCAATCACCTGAACCCACATTCCATTGTCCGTCGTCAAGATCCTTCCCCCGTATTTACTTCCTGGACTCCCTAGCTTCCTTCACTGTTTGGTTTGTCAGTTACCTAACTCTGACTTCTCACCTGTGCTGTGCTTACTCTGCAGATCCAGAAGGATTTTTCTGGAGTGTTCCTGTTGGTGCGTGATTGCCATCGTTGGCTTGACCTAAGAGTTGAGCTCATCTGTGCTCTATCGCTCATGTCTGGGGGGGCATTCTCACCTGTGAATACTCACCCTCAACATTCTAAACTCCATCTGCTCGCCCTGAGTGATGCTATTGCATCTGGAATTGCTTCAAGACCAATGTGGCAATGTCTCACTGCTGTAAATACTTGGCTTGTTTAAATACATTAATCACTGTGAATACTATGTTAGAATCCAGTACGCAGTCACTCAAATACAAGACCCCATGATGGTCATGTGATCGAAAAGGGCAGGTCTGAATGGATTTATGGAGCTTTGCAAAAAAATAAGAGTGGTCAATTGTCACATCTTGAGTAAAAGTGGAGGCTAGAGCAGGACTATACAAGATTTGTCATTTTTTGTTATTGAATAAAATAAACTTGTTATTTTTTTCATTTATCAAGTAAAAACAAACTCTTAATTTCATTTTACTTAATTAAGTGTGCTACAGTTGTCGGTTCATTATAGACATTACTTCAGGATTTGATTTTTTTTTAACATCACCAGGCCCTTTCTGCAACCCTCACTGAGTGCAGTACATTCACAGGTGTTAATTAAGCCCTGTTTCAATGAAGTCACAATAAAGGGTCAGATTTGATTTAACAGCAAGAGCATTTTTTTAAGGGACATATTTTACATTGATAAGATTTTCTTAAATTTGATTTCCCTCATTCACAAGTGTTAAAGTCAACACGAAAAAGAGTTATCTTTAACTCTGATGAGAGTACCCAACTCTGTTTTAGTGTTAACCTCTTCTGAACAGACTCGCTTAACCTTTATGGTTTAACTCAAGCTTGGTGCTGTGAGAGGCAACACTTTAAAAAAAAATTAATTTAACACTTTGTGTGGTTCTCAAAAACACACTTTTAAAGTAATGAAACAACAAATGAAACCAGAAATATGACCCAAAAAATTTCTAATGATAGTAGCACACAACACAAATTTTTTTACATGTTTTTTTCATAATTATGAGTAGTTTATTCTGGGATTTTGAGTTAATGGCTAGTTAAGTGTTCACGTAAAGGCAATACGGATGTATAGAGTGTAGTTATTTATTTATTTTGAATATTTCTATCACACTAATTGGGTGGTAATATGGACAAGATTAAAACATTGATTGAAATAACTAAAAAATAATAACCCTATCACATTCAGTTGCAGCTTTACCTGCAATCGGGAAACTTCTTCCATTGTTTCCGCATTGTCTGACTGCTGTCTTAGACTAACTGATTGGGAACCACAGACCAAATCATTGAGTTAATAAAGGTGTTAATAAATTTTCTTGATGGATGAATCAGACACAGGCACTGCATCTCTTATGATCAGGCAACTTTTGATAAGTTCTAAACTGCTTATGATTTTCTAAATGAAGATACGTTAGTTTGGTTACATTAGTTTGCTTCGTGAGCTATATTTAAAATTAATCAAGTTAAAATCAAATTGTCCACCAAAATAGTAAACAAACAGATAGACGGTGCATTTGTGCTAATTAGCCAAGCTAAAACCCATCCGAAAATGATTTTCAAAACCACACGCTCTCCACTTGGTAATCTAATAGAACAGCACAGCTTTGAAGGGTGTGAAAGAATAAAATTACTCGCCCACGCATTTTCTCGCAAATTCTACCTCGCACCGTATACTCCCAAGCACAAGGAAGCAGTAAGTGGGATTTTCTCACATGAGCAATGTGATATAATTGCTGGGCAAAACATCTAGCTCACTCAGGTAGCTAATGGTCAAGAGACGACGATGATAACTCGATGAAGTGCAAAGTCATAATCATGTCTGCTGCCTGTCTCAGATGCTAGCTTTAAGACACTAATAGGACTCAAGAGGGACTCACAACCTGACTCAAACCTGTTAGCACAGTTAATGAGCAAACTTAGCAAAGCTCGGACAGGGGGCTGCATCGCACTTCCTCCGGCCTAATAAAGCGCTTCCTCTTTAGCGTGACTGACAGGAAAAGTAATCAGTTGCAGCAGAACATTTTTCTACAATGTCTAAATGTGACAGCACTGGGCTTAATGCAATTTAAGAACGATTACAGACAAATTGTGTCGGTACACAGAGATTTGGGCATTTAACATAGCTTAGCCACAGATGGCGGAAAGTTTCCTCTGTGGCAGGCCATTGTTTACTTGCTGTGGTGAGAGTAAACTTTTCTTTGTCGATGTGAGCCCATCTGCCTGTCGTGGAGGACTGGGATATACACGGAGCGTTCTGCACCCGCGTTCCACTCAAGGAGCCATTCGCTCTCCTCCATCTGCTTGCTGTCCATTGATCTGCCTACTCAGGCATCAGTCTGTTTAACATCTGCTACAAGTAGCTGGAGCCCAGGTAAATAGCGTCCGCTCTGCACTGCTTATTGATCTGCGTGTCCACCTGCGTTAACATCTGTTTCTCTGTGTCTTTTGTCAAACAAACATCCACTTTTACTTTCTCCCCCTCTGCGCTGACAACTCTGCTCCTCAGTAAAAGTTTCACTCTTCAGATCGCACCAGACAATGGATCGAGAAGGTCAAGTACTGCTTAAGCGAGAAAAAGGGCTGGTTTGGGTTTTTAAAAGCTGTGTATTTGGGTGAAGTGCTACACACCTTTGTTTGTCAACGCTTCAAAGGCCACTTGAAAGAAACCTTTCAGAATAAGCATAAATTAGTCCAAAACTTATTCAAATTAAGCTTTTGACTATGAATGTACTAAAATAAAACCTTTTTTTGTAGTGAACAAACACATCATACAATTTCCTCACTGTCATGAAAATGTGGTGTTAATTGTGGTGTGCTACAGTACATACCATGCAATCATGTGGAGAGAGAAACTTTTTTTTTCAAATCTTAGCGATTTCCCTTTTTGATTTGTGTGTGTTGCATTCATTTAATCTCTGCTTTATAAACAAAACATAAAAATTATAATAAAAAAATGATACCAATTTGAGGAAAAAAAAACTTTTTTCTGAACTCACCTGAGACAATAGTTGTGCTTCCTTTCACCTTTTTTTATGCACATTTTGGAATATTGCATAAAAACCTCAAAATGCCAAAATAGGCATAAATTTTAAAAATATTTATAAAAAATAAATAAATCATGAACTGAGTAAGGATAAACTTTTTATCCGATAAGAAAAAAAATGTCCATAACTAAGACGGAAATGCATTTACAAAAAATATATATATAAATACATAAATAAATAAATAATATTTTCTTTTAATATATCCCGTCAGAAAGTAACATTTTTGTTCTTTTGGACTTATTGGACTAATAGTGCTTTATTTGCAAATATCCAGTTTTACGCATAAATTGAATTCACATCTTTCACTGGATAATAATTTAATTGTCATAACTACAGGAATCAGAATAATCTAATATCAAACATTAAAATGCTATTAAGTTTGCTATATATTAGTTCATTTTAACCCCTATGTGCCAGTTATGGGCTCAGTGGTGGTCTTTTCTTGTGTGAAATGACACTCGTCAACCATTCATTCATCTTCTTTACCTACTTGTTCCCTTTCAGGGTCACTGGGGGTCTGCTGGTCCGAAAGCGCACTTTGGAAGGGAGAGAGGCAAGGGTACACCCTGAACAGGTTGCCTGTTCATTACAGACTCTTGAACAATTTGTGCAAATTGTTTGTGTAACATTTTTATTGATCTAGACTTTTGTGAAAAACATACACATCTGATATAAGATATGTTTAGGTAGCTACTGACAGAAGAGGATTAGATGTCAATACTGAACTTTTGGTTAAATATTTTTTTCTACCAAAATAGGTGTAATGAACATTTAATTGGTGTTATTTTGTGGTGCTACAATGCATACCATGCAATGATGTGCAGAGACAGAAAGAGAGAGAGAAATAGAGCGAGCGAGAGAGAGAGAGAGAGAGAGAGAGAGAGAGAGCCTTATTTTTAAAATCTATTTAGCTATTTACCTTGGCAGCCATACACTAGCAAAAGGAAACACTGGTGCAATTTTAATTTGCTCTTTTGTAATGATGGGGCGTAGGTTAGTTAATTTCAATTTCTGATTTCAAAAGCTATCAAATAGCGCTCAGATGAGAAATCAATTTTCTCAGCTGCTCAGGCTTTGTGGCAGAAAAACCTCCTGCCATTGGAGGACAGACTATCACATGACCCAGCCAGAGATTAGTTCACTAGGCTCATGTTGCAGCCACCTCAATTACAGTCTGCCTCTTGTAATTTACCTTTATAACATCTAATTCCCAGACAGAACTCATATTTAATTCATGGAAGCCTCCACAAGAGTAATTGTAAAATAAATTGCCATAGAAAATATCAATTTGCGAGTACAGTTTTTATTAGGTATGCTAGTGGCATTTGTCCCACTTCTTTTTGTGGTAAACAAAGAGAGGAGAAAGGGAACAATTCTGGCGGTCTGAGGCATACGTTTTCTTTGTAACAGCTGTTAAATGACAAAATAGTGCTTTTGATCAACTTCTGAGAGTTGGTTGCCAAATACTTTTGAATTTGTCATTGGCCAGACAATTTGATGACACTATTCAAATTGAAATTCATTTAAATTGGTTGGTCATGTAAGTTTCCGAGCTAAAGTCATTAATGATAGTAATTAAGTCAATGGTTTATTCCCGGCTTAAATAATGTACTGCTGGACACATATTATTTACGCATGAATGGTTTTGTGACACTAAGGGAAAGTACAAAAAGTTCAATCATTAAGGGAGCTGAGAAAATTACAGCACATTTTATAATGGTAAAAGAAGGCATTTCCTTCTAAAGAGCGAGTTAAATTCACTTCATGTGGCAGATGTCTTTATCCATGTGCATTACCAAAATTCAACTATCCTTAGGTTTTATCAGCTTGCCTCCCCCATGTATAATTATTTGACTGTAAGGTTACTCCATATTGTTACCATGACAACTGTTTGGGTGAGGCCTCTTCCTCTTTCAACCTCAGCTGTCATCTCTTTACCTAAAAGCTTTGTAATTGCTCTCATTTGCATACTGCAATTAAGTGTGTTAGCTCACAGCAAGACAAATCAACCTCTCGTCTCAGATGTGTGGATAGTATAATTATATTATCATAGGACATCAAAAAACACATTATGTGAAGATTCCTTGCCATTCCATCCTTCATTCTTTTATTCATTTGTTCATTCATGTCTTCATTTGTCCAGTCACCATTTATCTCATTTTGTAGCCAGGCTATAAAATAAATTATTATTCAAAATCAAAATAAATATTAAATGTACTTAAGAGATCAACAGTTATTTAGTTATTTTTGTAGTAATAGCAGCAGTGTTATTTGCATCATTCTTTTTACTAAACACCAATGGAAGAATTTGAGCCATGAGATGTAACAAGCAATACAATGACTTGGGAAACAGAACAAAATTGATTAAAGCAGTAAAATATGTGATAAGTCTTTGGTGCATTCATTCGAGTTCTACAATTCTACAATATTTATTTTCTATTGAAAAATATATATTTTTTGTTTCTGAACATACCCAAAAGAGACTAAATGGTGTAATTTTAATAATTTAATTTTAATAACTACAGTAATCAAAATAACCTAGCATTAAACATGAAAATGCTATACAGTTACGTATATGTTAATTTGTTTTTACCAGTTATGAGGTTTGTTTGTTTGTTTTTTTCCCATATAAAATTACACTTTAATACAAAGTTAAGCAACAATTTCATTGAACTAGACTGTTACAAACACATAAACATCTGATATGTTTCTACAGTTGCTTCAAAATTGTATTTACATTTTTCAGCAAAAATAAATATTTTCATTTTTATTTGCTATGCTATTTGTAATCAAAGCTAAACAAGCACAAGGGACATTTACCATTTTCTGTACTGTAAAACCGTTGATGCTATATATTGCTCTCTTGTTAAGATCCTAATTCAATTTAATAAAGTTAATTTCCATTGATTAAATCAATGACATTGTATGAGATGGTCGTATTGTGATTTTTCCATTTATTGCTCTGTTCATAAACAACTGTTCTTGTTTCTCATCACTAATTCAATTAAAAATAAAGTAACTAAACTTCGCACATTCAACTTTTCCCAATACATCCATTTCAAATATACACATTGCCACTCACCGTACAGGTGATGTCAGATAACAGAAGTATTTGATTTGAAAGACAGAACAGATGAGACGAGAAGTTGCTTACTACCGCCTTTGACACCCCTGCCAGTCATCATATCTGATCGTTACAATTCTTCACTGCAGAAACTCATGTTTTTTACCAATTACTTCATGTAACGAACAGGATTTTATCTGCAGGGTTCACACATTATAAATTATTTTATCTGCTGGCATCTAAATATGAAGCTTTCCAATGAATATTAATACGCTTAAAAAGAGAGAAAAACTAACTATCTATAATAGTTGGATACATTTTATAAATAAAGAGTAGGTCTTTTAGGGGTTGTTTTTTTTATCATGCTAAAAGAGTAGAGGGTGAAGGTTTGGGGTGAATATTGGAAATATATCTATCAACTATATGAGTGTCCATAGTGATTCTGGGATAAATGAATACAGTGTTTTCCTGTGAATAATAGTTATTTTGTTTAATTCCACTGCAGTCAGAGGTGAGCTATGTTGAAATTAACATGCGCTCTACAGATCTGAAACTAATTAGCCTTTTCTTTGCTCTCTTGGTTAGATTTGAAGTATGTTTAAGTAACTTAAACCATGTTACTTTAAATACTTATAGCTATATTTATATGTGAAATTAAATGTATTCAAACACAATTCTATAAACCTACTAATAAGATTGTGAATAAATACCATGTGATGAGTTGCACGTGCAGAATCCTTTATTTAACTGCAACACTGCACATGAATTCACCATTGGATGTGATGGCTTAAGCTGTGGTGTGGCACACAGTA
The DNA here is from genome assembly GCA_007224835.1 of Danionella cerebrum. Lineage (NCBI taxonomy): Eukaryota > Metazoa > Chordata > Actinopteri > Cypriniformes > Danionidae > Danionella > Danionella cerebrum. Next base: position 146,293 of record SRMA01025830.1, on the reverse strand, counting down.
TGGTTTTACAGCATGTGTTACTAACAGAAAAGTGTGCTAATGGAGCTGTGAGGGAACCAGGGCCGGTTCTTGTTTGCCCAGGAGTCTCGGCTCCCACGGTGGCCAGAAACAATGCTGTTTGAAGCACTGATTAAATGCGGAGGTTACAGGTCCTGGGCCGAGCACATTGTTTTTCTTTGCCGTCGACCCAGCGGGATTCTAATGAAGAGCTCTTGAACTGCCAGTCAGACGAGCTGTGACAGTGTTTCAGACAGAAGCGTCCTCTCTGGGCCTTTTCAAAGAACACACACATACCTAATCACAAGGGTAGAGCACATAGACGTGCATATCTCCATCTACGTATGCACACACTAGCCAAACACACAGGCTTCCATTCAGTGCTGCTTCTCCACCAAATGAAGATGTCACTCATGTGACCTTGCACTGAGCAGCAGCTGTTCATTTCTGTTCTTATGTGACTGGAATGAGATGGAACCAGAGAATCACAAGGTAAATAAAAAAGATAAAATATAAAAGCACAGGTAAAAAAGAAATGTGTGGACATATTTTGTCTTTCAAAACATGTTTCACAAAGAAATATTTTTTCTTGCGTCACTTTTGTTGTTTTCTGGGACCCAACATATGGTAGGCATAACTTGCAAAAAATAAAGTATTTATAACAAAACACTGACTACAAGCTCTGCATTGTGAAGTTTGAAACTTAAGTAAATTAAAAATGTAAATAAATACACATGGGTGCATGCTTGGTACAGTATGCACTGTAAAAAAAATTAATATGTATATGATGAACAAAAATAAAAATATAATATGTTCTCAGTGGATCTGAAGTTTTTTTTTTTATCTGTAAAATTTTAAATGTTATTTGAATCAACATGTATTGTATTTTCGATCATGCTTTTCCAAACATATAGATTTTTTTTATTTAATAGTATAATTTTAAATCAATGCTGTAAAATGAATTGCCTGCTAAAAAGCATGTTTTCATTGTACAAAGTACAAAGTACAAGTCAAAATCTCTATATTATGAATGTGTATTTTCACTTTTATTTTATTTAATTTATTTTATTTTTTAATAGGCTTTGTTGCATTTTTTGGTATTTTTTATCCTTGGAAACTTGTATATATGCAGAACACTAAAAGTAAAATTGTTTTTGTGCACAGGGGATATGCTTTCAGCTGAAACAAGCCTTTGGACACAAGAGCTTAAATGCCATCACACCACACAGATTCACCTGCTATACCCCCGCTATTCAACATTTGGCTTCAGATATCAGAGGATGTGTAATACGTGTCAGCCACACTAACATGTACTCCTGTCTGTCTGCCTGCCTGTCTGTCTGTCGGTCACGCTCGCTCTCCAGAAATGAGCTCTACATCAATTTCCATTTGTATTTCTCCATCCGCGACCCTGTTCTTTTGAAAATCATGCGGGAGCCACAAATTACAGCCATCAGAGGCAGCCGTCCGACTGCCCGGCGCTGCCGCTATATCAGAAAATTAACATGCTTCAGTATCAGCTAGGGGTTCAGAATGTCACCACACAATTATACAGTCATGCTACCTGCCTGCCGCACTGGCTATAGGGCCCCAGGCTTGGCACATTTGGCACACTCACACACAAAGGCATTCCTCTGGAGGGCTAAAGTGTCTATCACAGAGCTGGTTGAGATAACTTTGCTTCAGATGCAAGTGAACACTATTAAAGATCACAGGAAGCTGCAGAGTGCTTGCAGCAATACTGGTGGAACAGCAAACATTCATGCCTGCTTATCACTTTATTGCATTAGGAGTGGAATGGGGGGGGGGGGGGCATCAAAGTGATAAAGTAGCACAGAAAGTGATGCTAAACAATCAATTTGTTATGGTGACAGCTCTTACATGGTTTTAGTAATACATTAAGCTAATCATATGCCGGACATTGTTCCAATATTAGGCTTTTTATAAAATAATGCAAAAAAATACATCTTTTAAAATTTATTTTTTTTTTATTTACTGAGAAGACTGTACCTGAAGACTGTAAAATTAAAATGCTATGCAAAAAATACCCTTTGATTGAGGTATAAAACACACTTTGCAAGCTGTCTGGGAACTGATAGAGATCTGTGACTAAACCCCCTAGTGTGTAGTGAAGGGGCACAAGGTGGGTTAGATTTAACAATGTCAAGGTTCTCTGGTTCGTTAGGTTTAAATATAGAAGTAGTAATGAGCTGAGTAGTAATAACTGATGACAATTAGGGAAGGTCCTGATAACTCTTCCCAAAACTCATTAAACAAATATCAATTTGGACCAATGCATTTGCAGAAAAAGTACCTGCAATAGTGTACTTGCATACAAGTCTGTAAGTGAGACACAGTAAGCAAGCTAAACCATGCATTTAAATTTAAAGTATGTGAAAAGTAAAATTTTCATTTCTTGATGCAAATGTAAGAGATGTTACAAATGCATGTTGGTCATATGATGGTAAGAGTGTGGTGGGAATAGTATGTCTAAGTTTGATTCATAAATGCTAGCTCAGATTTTCTAAAATAGTTTCTATCTATTTGAAAATCTTTTCAACAAATAGTACGAAGAGAAAACTCAAACTGGGGAGTGATATTAAACTATCAACTTGTGCTAAATTGCAACTTGAAGGGTTTTTAGATATTCAAGGATGAGCTTTTGATTTAAAAAAAAAAAGCACTCATCAGCTATCAGTTTTTACTCCAGCTCTCACCAAAAAAAGAGAAAAAAATGGGCGAGAGAAAGCTTCCGAGCTTGGTACCCCGGTGTGCTCCGAATGTCATGCCATTAGAGGCTGTGAAATGAGGTGCCACTCATGAGTGATTATGCTGCCGGGAGAGGAGAACATATAGACCCTCACTGTCTGCTGCTACTGCTGCCTAAGCCTTGCATAAAGCCCCTCATGAACACGCACACACTGGCACATCTTCATCTCATGCTGATAATGCAGGAAGAAGGCTTTCTCACTTAAAGCATCCTCTAATCCCTTTCAGGGCTGCACTAAGTTTAATGGAAAAGTTAAAGTGTGCAGGGGTGTGTGTGTGTGTGTGTATATGTGTATATACCATGCAATATATATATATATATATGAGAAGCATGTTTAAAGAGCTATTGAAAACAAGGTTTACTTGAAAACACATGAACTAAAAGGTTGGTATCAAAAATGTGTATTTATTAACCTGCATATGTAGCTTCAGTAATCATTAATAATTTACTATTCAATATACACTGAAAATATTAATATTAGAACTATATATTTTTTTTCAGCTATCAGCAAAACTTTAATTATTCTATTCTAATTTTTCCATCTGTTATCATTATCATCACCATGACTGGTAAGTAATGCTTGAAATTTCTTGACAATCTCAAATGTTTCCTGAAAGTATAATTCTTTAAATTATGATAATCTGCTTTAAAAAAAAATTTCCAACTCTTTTACAATATCGTTCATTTTTCCAATTCTTTGTTAGGCTAAAGAACAATATCAAAGCTGGCCCCTATTTCACCTCTTATCAGATCAATTCCTTTTCAGTTTACACTATAAAAATTCAGAACTGTTGACCAATCCCAGCTGTGACCAATACATGTCCATCATTGTTTTCGGATGGAGTGTAGAGAGCCATTTTATTTTTAAGGCAACATTTCGGACTTTCTCAACTAATCAATGTTATGTAGTCAAACAAGCCTCAGCTTGGTGAGAACTTGTGAGCTAATAATTCTGGTACAGCTAGTCAGTTTGTGCAATAATATATTCATTTTAAAACAATTACAAGTAAATAAAAATAAAATAAAAATAAAAAAAAATTTTGAGAGAGAATTTTTTTGACCAAACTTGATTGAGCTTACCAACAAGTGACTGAACAATGTTGGATGTTGATGTTTCTTAGGCTTTTCTCAGTTTGAGATCTCAACTTCCACACCTTTTCCATCAGTTGTCACAGCATAAAAGTAAAATAAGAGTGTTATTTACGCCTGCCTTGTATTTTGACCATGTATGGAAGGCAGACATGCATGTTATCTGAACAGGTAGGAAAATCCAGGCAGCAGGTGAAAGCACACAACACAGCAGCACCAGCTAGCGGCACTCACTCAATATTTTTAAGAAAATGCACATTTTGTCCAGGTGCTTTGATTATTGTATAATAGTGGTACAAATTTACATTTGTAGAACCTGTAATGGTATATAATGCATTACAAAATTGTCACAATACCTATCGAGGAGCTACTAGGACATATCGTCAAGGGTTGAAATGTATTTGCTTTTTGGTGTGAGTACAATTCTAGTGACTTCTGAAACCTCTTTACCTTTTCTTTCTGTTTTAAGTAATACTTACTAAAATACACTAATCAATTACTTGCATTTTAAATGAGAAAGATTATAAAATTAGCTTTTTTCATCAGAGTAAAAAAGATGACTTCATGCAAACATTAACACTGGTGAATACATGGTTTCAAATGCTTTCATGCATATTAAACAGGACCCTAAACTTTGAGATCTCAAAATGTTTTAAGTTACTTTTTTTTCAAACTAACAGTTTCAATAGTTGTTTAAAAATAGTGTTCTAAAATCACATTATAGACATGATATCAAGGTATGTATCGTATCAAGAGCAGAGTGCATTGTTGCACCCCTAATCTTTAACTAATAAAAAAAAATCTGGTTAAAAAATGCACTTATGCAACTTCATTGCATTTAATCTGTCTTTAGGAAAGACAAACTGTGACGAGGAGCGTCTCACTGCTCGCCTTATCTTTCACTCACCACTTGCTCGAGAAACACAGAGTCTGCTGCCCGGCACAAACCCAGCCTCATGTGTCCTTTATCCCCGCACAGGGAATACATTCAACCCTTTCACTCTGTTGGGTATTGCAGTGTTGTGAAAAACATTGCTACGATTCAGCACAATAACATATTGCAAGCTGCTATTGTCCATGCAATCTGCAAGATGCGCTCGCCTGTATTGTGCATATTACTCAAATCGGGAGGTATGAACTTGGCATGACTTACAACGTCATTTGCAGTCTACGCTGTAGTGTGCACATCTCTATGCTCCCCTCTGCTCTGGCTCCCCTGACAGAGTCAATAGGGGGCATCCCTCATCTGTCCAAAAGACAAACAGTAGAATACTAATTAGATCTATATTTGTCACCGAAGCAAGCTTTTCCACACTCTCTCACAGAGCTCTCTTTGTCCTTAGAGCTTGTAGCTGCTCGTGGATTGCTCGGCGCATGTACTCGAACGGTAAACCCTCATTTGGGACACAATTCACAGAATAAATTTCACTATTTGATTGTAGTGATTGAGAGAACTACTCAATAGAAGTTATGAGCACCCTCTGCATTTGGATGTTGTGTTTATGCTTCTGACCACATCCTACTTTATGAAGACATCAAGATCTACATTCTGTGTTTAGCAAAACAAACATTGTAAAATCGTTAAACGTGGATAACAAGTTAGGAACCGAGTTCAGAGTACATACAATAATGCATATGCAACATTTTGAGGGATTTGGGAATCCTCCCAATGATGTTAATTCTTCCTGATGATATATTAAGATTTACTCTTATTCAGATCATGGAAACCATGGAGTTTCTGTAAGGGTCACAATTTAGGTATGTTTGAAACAGCATGTAAAATCATTAAAACTCAAATAAATGTGATGTTTGTTTGTTTCTGATGAAAAGCAAAATGTGAAAGCTTCTGCTGCCGGTCTCACCCAGAGGGGAGGCCACGGCTCTTGCTGAGAATGCCTCTGCTCAATCTGGGGGCCAGATGGCTATCCCAGGCTGAGAGCTTTGGACAGGTAGCAGAAGCAGTGATTTTGCAATCGAGTCAGACAGAACAGATTCTCCCAGGCTCTTCTTAAAACCCTCTTGTGTGTCAGCCATGTACAAAGGCCACAGACAAGACAGCAGATCCCCGACGGATCTCCAGTCGCTCAGTTTGTCTCTCAATGCAAGTCCAACTTACTAATCCAGTCATCTTGACCTTTCTCCACTACAGGGACACTAACCCAACATTTATTCATAATCTCTATTTACTATTTAAATAATCACCAATAACAGCAGTTTAGAATGCCCAGAAGCACATTTTAATGCAAAACACATTTCAGTTTTTGAGGTGTTTCTTTCAGCCCAAAAAAAAATCAATGCTTAAATTGTAGGGGTTCACGGTATGTATTGAACCATTTCGGTACGGCCTGTTCAGTTCGGTACACTTGCGTACTGTTTCGGTATTCTGTATTTTTATTAAATAATATAAATTTATTATTAGCGCGATACTAAGCGCAGCGGAACAATGTTCCTAGGCGAGTTTCCGCACGGACGCTATTGAGTGACGCACAGTAGAGCTGCACGCCACGAGTAGCTGTGAAAAATGGCATCATGGCAACAGCGAAAGAGAAGCCAGAGCTTGAAGACCCTCTCACCTCACTACGGTCTCCTGTTTGGGAACACTTTGGCTTCTCTGTTAAAATACATAACGGGGATAGACGAGTGGATAAATTTAAAGTTGTATGCCGACATTGTTCCACGGAGATCGGGCAGGCAACACATCTAACATTTTCTACGAGGTATTGTCACTGCAACCAGATCTATGCTCTCTTCAGAAAATGTGGATAGGTTAATCTTTTTAGCCCAAAACTTAAAAAGTCAGTTTTGTTGATATACAAGCTGAAGCTGTTGCTAGTGTTAAAAGTTTTCAGGTTCTAACTAGTTGCAGTATTTCATTTTTTATAAAAAAAAAAAATCACTTTTGTGTCACTTTTGTTTATTTTATGCAATAATTCTATTGTGTATTGGCAGCTTTTCAAAATAAAGATTATGTAAGTTCTTATTGTTTTGTACCGAACCGAATGAACCGAACTGAGCTCTCCAAGACACTGTACCGAACCGAATACGATTTTAGCGTACCCTATTAAATTGTATTTTCCCTTTTTAAAAATGCCTAACTCCATGACACTGCTGCACTCACCTTCAGGAAGTCGAACAAATGGAATCTTCAGTGGTTTATAATGTATATCCAACACTGAAAATATAGAGGAAGCCTGCACTGTGAGAGCATTGTGCAGCAAATCAAGATCACCTGCAGCCACTTACCTCATTTTCCAATCACAGTCTCCGAAGTTCTCTATAAAAACTACAACTCCCAACAGTTCCAGCGTCAATGTTTGCTCCTGTGTTACTTCCAATACTTCCTTGCTGGCTTTATTTGTCGTCTGCTTCGTGAGTTAAAACCATTGTCTAGATACCTGTGGTTTGCTTACACCTTAGATCCAGAAGACTTCTCATAGAGTGTTCCTGTTTGTGTGCGACCTACACCTCATTAGGATCTTAGCTGGTGTGTTTTCCACAAGTGATGCCTCAGTTATGGATATAGAACAGATCTTTGGAACCCACAGTGAATACCCCAACTGTTGAATTTACTGAATCACTGCCCATTACCACCAGTGCGGCTGTTTATTCCCATATTCAATAAATATAGCTTATACTCTATCAGAGTTCTGCCTTACATGTACAGGCACTCTAATACTGTCAGCCCTCACAATCTTCTTCCTTGTCCTCATCTTCGGGTTTGGTTCTTGAGTGAGCGCTCTGGTAAGCACCCTGACCGGTACGTTCTCTCTGGTGACTACTAACCTTAACAGAACACTATCTGTACCCATCTGTACGGTCACCTCTGACATGACAGATACGTGACAGTGATGTTTCTTTTACATGATTGAACCACCTTGTCAAAAATAAACTGTAAGTCATGTAATATAACAACAAGACGAGCACAGAAAAAATATATAAATCACAGGAGTTGATTTACCGGTAATCGCACACAAAGGTATTTTAACACATTCAAATTAAAGTTGTGGTCTGCACCTGGAAAACGTCAGATTTCATTCAAAGGTGTTCAGTTAACTTGATTTCACTTGGAGTTCTCTGGAGTTATCTACATGAGAATTAAAATAAATTCCATGGAGTGCTAAAATGTTGCTATTTTGTGTAAAAACATATTTAGCGAGCCGACCAGGTAATGAGCCCAGGAACGGAAAGTGACCCAGAACCAAAATGCCTCTAAAATGTGACAAAGGGGTGAAGGTCGGGTGTCTTAAACGCAAATAATGGTTCTCTGGTTGGCTGAGTGTACATAGCGGAGTGGTAACAAGCTGGTGATGATGAAAATTCCTCCCGAAACTTGTTTACCAAACATCGCAAATTGTTAATATATATATCTATATTGGATTTATTTTATAAAACTTTTAGGCTCAAATTACCTACATTTCTGACATTTATTTGATGGTTCAATTTTAATAAAATGCCTGAGACCCACACCACTGGCCCTCGAGGAGTCATCAAAAGAAAGCATTATGGCTCCTAATAGAATATTATGCCTTTGGCTGGACTCAGGAATCAGTGCACAAGCATATTTGGAAGTGCCTTCCAGTACCACCTGGGCTTTAACCGATATGACTGGCAGCTCGACTCGGGCAGGATGTGCTCAGCGAGGTGAGACTGGCGCCACCCTGCCTCCCTCTCCTGGTATTATATAAAGAGTGGCAGCAGGCAGAGTGACAGACTGCCCCCAGAGATGACACCTGTCACCAAGGGGAGCGCTGCTAATCTACAAGCCTCATTTTGTTTGAACTCTCCGTCACCTCACTGTCAAATCCTCATCTTCTCAGTCACTGGCAGCGTTCCTCCCCTCGGCCCCTCTTGAGTGCTCCAGCAAGAAAACCTTCCCCCTCCTGAGCTTGATTGGCCACACTCGGACCAACAACACAGAAATGCACACAGACACATGGTAGTAGTCACACAATCATATTATATGCACACTCTGTTGCCTAACATGCATCAGGATGGATTTCTATTTTAGTTGACGTTTTTCTGCACATGTCTTGTTGGTGTTGATGGGGTCAGAATCGTCTTGTCATTCACAATAAGCAAGCACCAATGCACAGAATACTAATAGAGCTGAAATACCGACACGATTTTTACTACTTTGCTACTTTTAATTTGAGATTAGCAGTTTTATTTGTAAATGTGTGCAGGATTTACATTCAGGTAAATAATGCATCCGTTTTACTATAAATTATGTCAAAATATGGTTTATTTTAGCTCTTTCTCTCATACATTTTATGCATAGATATTAACTCAATGAATTGGATATTACCCCAAACTTCAGTGTCACAAAAAACTTTTTTTATGGATCTTCAGTTATTTTTGTTGTTCATATTTGGGTGAAAAGAGAGCTTTTTCTATGTATTTTCTAAATGCAGTACATTAGTTCTGATTTAGTAAATAAAAAGTAATGGGTTTTATAGCATGTCTAGTTTTAAAATGTTACAAATAATATCAATTACAAATTGAGCACAACATAACATTACAGAAATGATCATTTTCTTCAGGAAGAATCAGAAAGAAAAAAAGGTTGATAAATGATTTAAACGAAACGGACAGCCGTAACATGATCATCACAATGCTTCCACATTTAAAACGCTGAAGTGCTCTGCATACTGCGGGATAAAGCCCTTTCACAACAGAAAAAGCTAGTGTGCAATCGTGTTAAAGAGTGTGAATGACCGGGCTATGAGGCCAAAGTCTCAGTGGAACACCCTTCTCCACCCCCTGCTCAAATATGGGTTTTGTCCCTTTGCGTCCAGCCTGTATTATAATTATAATGTAATTCATTATGTCTCCGCAGCACATGGCACAAAGGGGGGAGTCCCAGCTCACTGTTGGGGCTGACCCAACACGTCCCGGCTCACCCTGCAGCTCTGCTTCCCAGTGCAGCCTCCAATGCAGCTGAAGCATGCGACGCTGTGCTGTGTGTGTTGATTAAGACATCAACACCCTGCTTGACAGCTGTGCATAGACCTCATATCAGAAGTGGGCAACCAAGAGTGAGCAAACTGAATTAAAAATAGAGTATATTTGCAGAGAGATTTAAACTTTAAGATTTCAAGTTTTATTATATGACTATTTGTGCATTTGCCTTATTTATGTCATCATGTAGGTTAATAATAATTCAAATAACAAAAATAAAACACACAAATTCATCAAGATGGTATAGCCAAATTTTTAGCTAGTAAGCTTTTGTTTTACTATTATATAATTTTACTAAACACTTTTAAATTATTTTAATTCTGTATATATTTAGAATGCTCCAATTACAGGAATAATATGCAGTGCATAATTTTAAAATCTATCATGTAAATAAACATTGTTCCTATTTTTAGTGCTTTGTTGACCTTTGAACATCCTGAGTGAACTAAAACTTATTCTGGTAATAGTGCAAAAGAAGTTTATGGAAACTCTCTGTTTATCTGACTTTCCAAAATAATAAAATAAATAAAATGAAATAAAGCTTTGGTCGAATTTGGTCTGCAGTCAACATATTCAAAGTTCTCCATTAGGAGGAATTATCATTTTGAAACACATGATTGTGTCCCAAAATTACTTTCTTTTGGAATGTGTTGGTCTTAATTAAATCCTTTGGCTGAACAGGATGCTGCATTTGACAATGGTGAGACCGTTTCCCATTGAACATAATGGTTTTGAGGTTAAATTAAAGGTTGTGCGAATTCTGAAGAGCGGCTTTTGCTGTACCCGCACGGGTGCATTCATATTCAAATGTTTCAAGATAGATATATTCCAAGTATATGATTGTTGCAACATTAAAAATGTTATTAAATCATCGTCAGCAATAAATATCCAGCAAATACAAGGTTGGCAGACATCATAGCACTCTATATAACGAAGCACATCAGACATCCTGTGCATGCAAATTTAAATTCTCCATTATACAGGATCACAACCAAGCACAGCACTATTAAAAGTGAAATTAGTATGGGGGGTCTAACACGCAACAACATGTCTCAGCTGCATAATAAGTCTGTTTAAGATGGAAGCAGTGACTCGGAGTGAGCACGCTCTCAGCAATGGGACGCCCAACATCAATCCACCACTGCACCTTCCCAATTAACACCTCGCCTGGCAATCGTTGCTAGGGCATGAGGCTGACTCCCCTGGCACACGCTACCTGTCTCTGCTCCTCTCAACATGTGCCCACCTTCAATATGGAATTAACAGTGCAGCTTGGCCCTCTTAGACCCAGATTAAGCCAGTGCAGGTCTGAGATATGGCTGCCCTTCTGAATCAAGGGTCTTGAAAGTTAAGATTCTGAGAGCAATGCAGGCCAGCACAGGCTATTGTGCTGACATTATTTTACTCATAATTAAACTCCTGTATGAATAAGTTCTTAACTATAGCAACACCCTCCCCCATCTAAATTCCATTTTCAATGAACACCTGATAAGAGAATCATTTTTATGGCCACCTGGGCCCTTCAGCATATCACACTTGATAAGACCTTAATAAATCTAATAAGTTGTTGGGGCTTAGCAAGGGGTCTTTGTGTGGCAGGTAAAGTGCTTTTCCCTCTCCTCCAATTGAAAACAGTGCATTTCCATAAACACAATGATGGTCCGCTTTATCAACTGCTTATAGCTCCTATACACAGCTAAAAACGTATTTTTGTATTAACGGACACAAAAGAGCTTTTAAGATCTATTAATTACAGACAGAGCATTGTGTTTATATCGGTGAGAGATCATTTTATCTCCATTCTTCTAGACAGCTTTCCTCCATGAAATAATTGAAGTCTAGGAATGCAATAAATCAATAAATTAAATACTTTGGTGAAAGAGCTGCAAAGACATTGGTACAGAAATCGAGTCACATCATTTGCCATGTTTCTATCCATAGATACAAATTAAATTAATGTGCAAAACTGCAATATCCCATAAATTATTTACGAATAAAGTATCGTTTCCATTCAAAGAGTCCAAGAGAACAAAATTGTCACATCCTGAAAAACTGGTGTCAATTATCAAAAGACAAGTAGAAGTTGCTGCGTTGCGAAAAGACCCTTTTTCATATATAATAACATATTTGCGTCTTAGAATGCGTAAATGAAACACAAGATGCACAGTCATGTCATCATGCTTTTGGAGGCAGGAGGCTGCTCCTTCAGAACACTTAGACTTTGCTTAAGGAATTTTCGAATGACCAAAAAATTTTAGATGTTTTACAATTAAACCCCAGTTCTGACAGAAAGCCCCATTGCCTTGGGATTTTTATCCACTAAACGTATTTCCATCGAAGTTTATGTGCATTTTTTTCTTATCGTATAAAAAAGTTTTTCCTTCTATTTATTTATACATTTTTCTTTCATCATAAGTTGTAGCCTGCATCCCAAGTTTTTTTTGCTATCTCAATATTAACATTAAAACTATAGAGGCAGAATCTTCACCCAAATTTATTGTGACTCAATTTCTAAAAGATTATCAATGGATCTTGAATAAATTCATATCTAAACACTCTTTGTGATTACAGTATTAAATTACAAATTGAAAATTATGTAGAATGTATCTAATATGTACTTTACTGAAAATTATGCTGTTTTGGCAAAATTGGTGATTTCTGTTGTTGTATTCATTAGATTTAGCTGTGTAAATAATTACAAAATATATATTTTTGTAGTAAAAAAATATTAAGCAATTTTACTGTAAAACAATGTATAAATAGTAATGTATATTTAATTATCTGGCAGTACGATATTGTAATCAAAATATACATAACTTCAGAGAAATCCAAATCGCATTAAATCTAATTACTGTTTCAACACTGATCTCCAATTTTTAAAGGCATTACAGATGAAATGGGCAGTTTTTCATCTGAGGCCTCCTTTACGGAAGTCTACAATCAAATAAAACAGCCCAATATAAAGAATTAAATTCAGAAAATATCTTACCTCTCTTGTACCTGATTCACTTACTGGTTGTATGCTCTTGTATTAACATGTAATTATTTTCCTACTCTTCTCAAGCTTATGAGATTGCAAATGAGAATCTTTCCTGATATAGTGTTTAATAAAAGCACACTTATTAAAATGGTAATTTTTTTTCGACTGTTTAACTGCAAACCGGCACATATTGTGGATGGTATTATGATTGTATTATCTTTTACTTTGGGGTTGACATCATTAATCCATCTAGTTTTCAGAGATATTATGAAGAGAGGATCTGACACATGCGGCTCCCTGCTGGAAGAATCCATCACTAAATTCAATTTCTAACCACACTAAATAGGCAGGTGAACAGCGGTCAATTACAATCTGTGATCAGCTACATTCATAATTCATTCCAGCCACATTATAACAGTTTTTCAATTTAGCGCTTTTATGAGTAGCAGTACCAATTAGACAAAGCAACTGATATAAATTCAATCACTTAAGTAGACTGCTGACTGACTACTTAAATCAGGTTCATATCTGTGCATCAGTCATGTGGGTTTTCTATTTGTAAACTTCTTTCAACTTCATAAATCATAAGAAATTAAATATTTCACATTAACCAAGGAAATAAAACGTGAATAAAAGATTTCGCATAAAAAGATAATCGTTCATTCAAAAGAAAACCGTAACATTACTTTAGCTGACATTGTAATAAATATTTTACCTTTGAAAATGTAATACCAAATAACAAACATGTTTAGCATATATGAAAAATGTAAAAACTAATAAAATAGTTGCTTAATTTATTCATAAAAAATATATATTTTTAGATCTTAAGTAAAGGCACATAATTTAGTTAATTATTTAACATAATTTATTATTTGTGAAATATAAAGATTTTTGTGTCATTTGTTTCATTGTTTGTTTTGTTTTTGTCAAAAACAACATTTTTGAATCGTAAAAATAATAATATTAATAAAATTATTACATTTGATTTTTCTCTATTTCAATCCATTTTTAAAGAGAACTAGCATGTGAATTAGCTTGACATGTTGTGTTAAGCTTTTGAAAGCCAGGTCATATAGCATGGGAACCAAGTGTCCCTTTACCCTTGTAGCAGAACAATAGCTCGTACAGTAGCCATGTTTCTCCTGGAGAGAACCTGCTGCAGTTAAACTCTGCACTGTTCAGCCTTGATTGACAGGAACACATAGAGAGCTATTAGCTGATTGGAAGTACAGGCTAATCCCACGTTTGTTAGTTTCCAGCTGATGTCTGTTTGTTGAACAATGAAGCCCAACTCTCCCCTTCTTTTCTAAAAATGAGTGACACACACCTGTAACATGAGCAAACACATGCCCCACGCTGGCATCCTCTCTCACACGCCACACGACACGCAGATCGAATAAAGCCGTCATGTACTTATTAGAGGATGGCTTTGGCACAGCGTGACAGCCTTTATACAGAGCTGTCTATTAAAACTCCCACAAGTAGTAAAGACGAACTTTGAGGGCAATGCTTGAGACCCCTGGTGCCTTTCTGCCGGAGAGATTTCGGCGGTTCAATTTTCAAAATACATTTAAAAGAATAATTACAGGAGAACGCATAAAGTAAAAATGCCCTTGACACAGTGATTGTGGGTTATGGGCACATTTGTTTGAATGTGTGTTTAGATTACACCAAACCAGATCTTATTTATAAAAAACAGTTCCAACAGGTGACCCCATCATCTATGATTATCTTTATTTACTCTTATTCTGACACCTAGATGAGAACTCGCCTTGACCATGTAACCTTATTGTATTTATGTTTATTTTAAATGTCGAGATGAATTACGGGGAAGAGGGGACGTTTTTTGTTGCATTATTAAAGAGTTATTTTCTGTATAAAAAACATTTATTTAATATTGAATCTTGCCTAGTAATTTATCTGTAATACACACGTTTGGTAATATATTAAAACGGAACAGTGGATAAAGCCACAAGTCAAGAAACAAATAAAAAAAAAATTATTTTCCCTGATTGTTATTTTATTTCCTTTTTTCATCCTATCATATCAATGGTGGCTTATTATTATTGCAAAGAGGTGTTTCAGCCCTACTGGGACCACTTAAAAGTTTATGCAGAGCACCGGCCAAGTAACACAGAGAAAGCCTTGAAGTATCCACACATAGTGGCTTTTCTCTGAGCCTCTCAGGCCTGGCTAGGGGGAGTGTTGTTGGTTTATGAGAGGGAAAATAGCCCCAGCTTCAGCAAAAGTGAAACAGGATTAAGGCCTTTGTGACACACACAATGGTTCAGGGAATTAGCAATAGTTGTAGGCACTTAGAGGGGCTCTCACACTGAAGCTTATCCCTGATTTTGCACAATAATCATTTGAATATCAACAGTGTTTTGCAACTACAGCGCTAATGTATAAACTTCTCTCTTTTGCGTTAGTCCAAATCCCCCGGCTGATGATGCCATTGAGTGAACATCTCCCAAAATCATTATGTTATTCACTTTAAAATTGCAAATTCCTCTAATAGTTGCCTTGGTGAGTAAAATGAAAACATCAAAACTTTTCGACATTCCATCCGTTGCGTTCCAAATTGTTGTTTTTTTTTCTCTCTTTCTTGTTGGCATCGACAGGATAAATCATTAAGTTGGGCTTTGGAAAGTAGCAGTGGAACATAGTGTGGAGTCTGTTGGCATCTGCTTATCTGCCTCATTAGACTGTCTTTTACGGGGGGCTGGGGGGCATCCACTGCTGCTCACAGAGGGGAACAATCCTGCACTCCTGCCTCACTACAATCAGACTGCCATGCCTGGAGGAGTGTGATGGTTTCAGGTTTTTCTCTGAGAAAGAGAGAAGTTGGAGAGAGTGAGAAAGGGAGAGCTGGGAAGGGGAAAAAAAGTATTGTCTATATCACAAAACATTGAGTGAGATCAGCGGACTTGTCAAGAGGCCTTGGCTTGAATATGAATGATGAGAGAAGAGCAGGGTGGTCTGGGTAGCTTGGGTGGAGGCGGGCGAGAGAATAAACCCAACTGTCTCTGCCAGCTTCACAGCAGGCAAATCAAACACAGTTGAGACACCTCCGCTCCAAACTCTCTGATGACAAAATAAGAGAGGAATGCAGCAAAATTTCACACAGACTGAAGGAAAGCCAGCATTCACAGCTATCCAACTCATCCTCGGCGGTGAAGAAAGTGAGCGTTCAATATTGTATCAAAAGAAAACTTTACAACATGCTTTTTGCCGAGTGTTGCTCATCATCGGTAAGCAGCCAGCATTTTTTTTTTGACGCTCAGGGAAAACAGTTGGGTCGACCACTACTGAGATTTTGGCTTCGCTCTAAATTAAGATGTCAAGACAAGCAATACCCTGCACCCAGTGCTCGCACAACCCCCCTGGCCTTCCCCAATCTCCACAGACTTGTTCAATTCACTAGAGTGTCTGCATAGTTCCCTCATTCAACTGGATACAATGATCTGCAAGATGAATAAAGTTATCTCTAGGGTGAATGGGATGTTGCTGAAGGGAGGAGATGGGGAGGACCCAGCGGGGGCCTGAAAGAAGCCCTGTTTTGAAGGCAGATCTGAAGGGTCGGGACCCAGCTGCCTGGCCGGGTGAAAGGGACACCAGCAGGCTGGACAGGCCCTAGGAAACAAACAAAACAAATCCCCTTCCAATGAAGACATCCCACGACAGCGCTGTCCGTGTCCCTCTGCAAAAGTTGCTGATCACTCACGTTTCACACACTGAAACTTTAGGCTCTTTAGGGTGAGTGCTATACATTTAAAATCCCAGTCAGCTACTCTTTGCCTCCACTTTTAACAAGGAGGTGACGGCTTAGCCAAACTAATCTTAGAAAACTGACGAAAACAACAGGGCTACAAAGGTAGGAGCTGTTTTGAATTCTGTTAATTTTGACCACTTGTTTTACAATTTGACTGAGTATTAATTGTTTTCACAAGATTATAAACCCCTAGACTCATGAGCATAGTGTATACTTTGTATGGAAAGATTTCAAATTTAGATCAGAATCTTGACAAACAAATATATATTTTTTCAGACCGCATCAGTTAATATTTTAAATTGAGTTTGACCTGTTTATTTTCCTTCTAAAAATCCCTAGACCTGCACTGTGTGTCTCCTAATGGTTAAAAAGCGCATCAGTTAAAGGGGTCACGTCTTTTCTGGGGTTACACAGTTTGCTTGATGGCACTGAATTGCTCTAAGTTGGAATTTGCAGGGGGTAAGTAGGATGATAATCAGGCCATATTATAAGGAATTGATGGTTCATTTTCCCTGTCAGCAGTAGCACTGCCGAGCCCAAAGATGTGTCGACCTGTGCAGATGGGGTTCAAAGCCAATTTCCATGTTAAAACTCCACACGCTCCAAAAATCCCCTCTGAGATAGGGCGTGCTGATATGCGCATGTGACTGTGCTATCTGTTTTAACGTGTATCTGTGTCAGCCACTACTCTGAAACCTGCCACCCTGAAGTCTGTGTGTTTGCATGATAAGAACCTAGTAATGGGACAGATATTTTATGCATACGTCGGAGAAGAGTAAATTAGCAGGTAATATTTTTATATCCATGTTGGTCTGTCAGATCCTAGAAACTGGCTTTCTGTGCATTGCTTGAGTAATAGACTGGACTTGTCTCTTCTTTTCTTATATTTCATCTCATTTATTTTCTGTTTTAACTGCCCCCATCAAATGCGAGCCAACAGTCTTCTCACAGTGATCCGTCTGCCAGAAAAAAAAAAATCAGCAACTTCTCATTTATCATCTTCAGCGTTGAAACCCAACTGCCTTCAGGCTGCTGGGTTTTCATACGCGTGCAGTTTAGATGCAAAGTAAAATGTGATAAAAGAAGGAAAGAAGCTTTTGAGTCGACAGCACAAATTGTTTGGAGTTGTGAGATGAACTTATACGAAATTCAGAAAGAAATAATGGTGCCAAGCAGAACTGCCTGTATCCTGAGGACAGGACAGCCTTGCTTTTTTCTCCTCTTGCCTGCTAGATCAGTTGTTTCCATGTGATTGAGGTATTTAAAGCTAAGCTCTCTATGTAATTATCCCAAACCCAGATTCCACTAATTTTCACATTGTGTTGAGACACCTATCTTAATTACAATCACACATTCCTGAAGGGAAAAATGGAACCAGAGCGGACATTTTAGCAGACTTTGTCAAGATTATTAATATCAGACAGAGCGACATAATAGTGTCAGTGCTAAGAAACGTGTCTGCTTGAGTTTTACATGATTAAATTATCCCAAAACAGACAAAAGTTTGTTCGAACCAGACACACTGCAGGTAATTTACTAATGTCGTAATGATTATTTCTCTGCACAAACCTGCTGCTGTTGGTGATACAAAGCTCCAACCGTACAATTCTCGTTCCTATAGCTGGCTTTCATCAAGTGATTTGCTGGTGAAATATGAAGTATATGAAATATATATATATATATATATATATATATATATATATATATATATATATATATATATATATATATATATATATATATATATATATATATATGCAGTGAAGTCCCCTAGAGTGGCCCCATAGAAGCTATGGTGCTTCCCATGGTGTGGCATCACTATCACTGATCTTCTGCAAATGATAACAGCACCTCTCCTATTTAATGACTTGACAGGCATCAGACGCCAGTCCAGCAGCCACGCTGGTTTTTAATATACTTTTCTTCATGTCATTGCCTGTTTACACAGAGTGGGTCAGAAGAAAGAAGGTATCTGCTCCATCTCTCCTGAGTGTGGGACTTATATTAAAAGCTTCAATGCACCCGCTCAATGTCAGAGTGGCATTTTTTTCAGTCTGATTTTTGTCCAAATTATCACAAAGACGTTTACCTAATGATATCCAAATATGCTACTGTTGCTCTTAAAAAAAGACATTTTAAAATCAAATTTGGTAAATTGAGAATTTTTCATACCAATATGAAATGTTCTTTTAGCATAATTAGTAAGGACATTCAAATGGAATCATAATGCCATCTTAAATGTACAGAAATAACATCTACATGCTAAATGGAAATTGCTGAGATTAAGAAAATGAAAGATGATAATCCAAAAGGGTGTTCAATACATTAATAATATTAATTTTACATAGTTTTATCATTTTATTCATAGTTGAACATTCTCACATCAATTTTGAACATTGTCACTTTTCCCTTTAATTATTCAGTATTCCCTTTAAAGAATTATCTGTGGAAATTTCAATCAGATGTGCAATAATGTTATAGCATCATGAATATTATAATAAAGCAGGTGTAGGTGGTGTCAGTTCTTTTCATTATAAAGACATATCCGCAGACAGATTTCTTCTATTTTCTCACATTATTTGATCTACTTTGTCCCTTTAAACTTCGTCACATTATTAGAATTACACTTGCGTTTGATGTCAAATTCTCAGAGTTTGAAAAGCTGTCAGAACTACTAAGCAGGTGGCACACTAATCTAAAATAAACCAAGAAAACCTGCTATCGTTGAAACATTTGGCTCTGAAAACAATCATCTCTGTTTATCAAAATTATATTCTTGCAGAACAAAAATGCAGCAAATGACTTTATTCTCTATTCATTTTTGCACTTGTGTAATGAGAATTATTAAAACAACAACAGTCTCCAATAAATACCAGGATAACAATAAATCATTCATCACTGCAGAATGATATATTATTTATTGGTTCTCAATTTTTCATGTTTTGCTTCATTGATAAATAAATAAATAAGGAGAAGATAGCACAACCCATATTTGCCAACTTTGCATAGGCTTTTTTTAAAACTTGATCAAATAAAATTTATTATTAGTATTATTATTATTATTATTATTATTATTATTATTATTATTATTATTATTATTATTATTATTATTATTATTATTATTATTATCACTGTTGTTGTTGTTGCTGTTGCTGTTGTTATTGATTTAGAAGGATGTTGATTATTGATCTATATGACACTACAGGCATGACTGTGTAAATTAACTTTTCCTCTGGTGCTTTGTAGTAAAAGCCAAGCAGCCAGCCCTGGTGGGGGGTTCCTTTCTTCCACACTCACTGGAGCACAAGGTTCCAATTTGATCAGCCTTCCATGTAAGCACTGCACTCTGGTAACTCATTAGCTTTCCTTCATTAAAAAAAAGTTTGATGTCTTTCCACAATGTCTATTATCAGCATGTTGTGTGACTGTTTCATTACTTACAAACACACTTGTAAGTCTCTCAAATGTCTTCCTCTAACATCTCAAAAAAAGCAATAATCTTGGTCATCATTACAAATCTTCTCTTGGTCCGCCGGTCCAAAATAATGCATTAATCTGCAACCAGTTTCATCTATTTTGTGTATTCTTTGTCCTCCCTGTCATGCATCTAAATACAGATCTTCAATTTATAACTGACAGCCTATTACCTCTGAACACATGCTGA
This sequence comes from Danionella cerebrum, assembly GCA_007224835.1. Lineage (NCBI taxonomy): Eukaryota > Metazoa > Chordata > Actinopteri > Cypriniformes > Danionidae > Danionella > Danionella cerebrum. The sequence goes on along the minus strand of SRMA01025830.1, from coordinate 126,063 downwards.
TAAATTTAATTCCAATGAGTTAGCTTCAATTTACCTATCCCATTACCACCCAATATTGCACAATGAGGGAGAACAATGAGCTGAGGAAACAAATCTGTGGAGGAAAGATGCATCAAAGAAGAAAGAAACAAAAAACTACCTATTTTTCCATTTTAATTTCATAGTACAATACAATTATTTGTATTATTATTATTATTATTATTATTATTATTATTATTATTATTATTATTATTATTATTATTATTATATACATTTATTTATTTATTTATTTATTTATTTATTTATTGCTTACATTTCAATACATTATAAATTCGTAAAATTATAAAAACGTCAAAAAAATTTATCCCCTTACTATTTATTCTTAAATTAGCAGACATCATGCAAAATCTTTAAAATTTTCATTATTATTATTATTATTATTATTATTATTATTATTATTATTGATAATTATAATAAATTTAAAATGATAAAATATTGCGTTTGATCATATTTTATATTTTATTTAAGTAATTTTACTTTTGCTGGTTAAACCCACAAGAATAGATAAGAAAAAAAATCCAGATGTATTGTTTCACATACAAGCACACTTTGCTCTGTAGAAACGTCTTGATGAGGAGCCATCCTCTCTGTTTTGTGACAAAGGACAAAAGACATTCTTCAAAAGCAGCAAGCTGCAACTGAAACGCATGCCATTACAAGGAAAAATATTATTGCGCTTAAAGTTTGAAACATAATGGCGCACAAAGCGCAGTGCACCTAATAAGCCTCCTTCAGCAAACACCCCCCACGAAAGCTGCATTTAGAGTCCTGTTGGGTCTATTATTTGCCCCCCCAAAAAAATAAAATAAAAATAAAATAAAAGAGCTGCATACTCTTCTATTTTACCTTTGATGTTGCCCTGAATGGCACTCAATTAACAATGTGGCTAATGAGCCCATTAAGGATGAAAGAGTTCTCAACAGGTACGAGAGGAGCCCGCTGCTGTTCACGCGCTTCAGCCGGGCTCCGTGCAGCAGGCAAAGCCCTTGTGCGAATATCAAACCGAGAGGAATTACAACCGTATTTTCTCTATACACGCAAAACGCCATAAAGCCATCAGAATATCAGTAAAACACAGGATCTAAACGTTGATTTAGAATTACGTCTGTTAAAAAATAATACAGAGCAGTAAAAGTAATCATGTTTGTGTAGAATTACACCTCATTGGATCGTTTTTATTTATTTATTTATTTTTTTTTTCATACATTCGTTAATTTTTATTTGATTTTCTGTTATCAAATACTTGCTTGCAGTTGTTAGGCGTCGAATTTTCCCATTCAGGCTCAATATGTGAACTTAAAACCTATTTATTCAACTCACGTGATCTATAGATAGCCCATCGAATGCGGTGGTCCCTGTTAGCTCAGCTGAGGAGTAAATAACCAGAGCCAGATTAAAAAAAAAAAAAAGTAAAATAAAATGTCGCGGCAATTCTTTTGACTTAAAATTTCTTATCTGTCCATCTGTCGGTAGTATTGTTCATTCACAACAATATTCAAGTTAATTATTCTTTTCACTCAAATATAAAAAACCTCGTGTGAAACAATAAAGACACATTCGCCTATACGATAATGGCATGTAAAGTAATAAACAATAAATATTGTAAACTTATATTTATTATTTTAATTGAAAACCTAAATGTATTCCAGCCTTTCTCTTATATATATATATATAT
>SRMA01025830.1:91391-124329 GCA_007224835.1 Danionella cerebrum | reverse complement strand
TATTATTATTATTATTATTATTATTATTATTATTATTATTATTATTATTATTATTATTATTATTATTATTATTAATGCTAAACGCAAAAAGTCCAATCATAACAGGTATCTTTTAGGCTAGGATTTAAGTAAAAAATTATTTTGGATGACTGAAAGAAAGAATATTTACATAAAAACATGCACCTTAAAACTAACACTTTAAAGATTGTAAATAAAAAAAATAAATTGTTAAAAAATTTAAAAGATCCGACGAAATAAAATAAAAAAAATATTTAGACAAGTGCTTGGTTACGAAAAGTTTAACACGACGTCGCAAAATTGCTAAAACAAAACGTAAATACGTTCAATAATTTGAGCCAACGCTTCTCGGCGGGTCAGTGTTTAATCGAGCTGTTTGTCTCTGCTCTCATTCGTGACGCTCTCACGTGCAGCCGAAAACGCTTCATCGCGTCTGTTAAGAAATACAGCGTCCAGTGGCAACAATATTACAACCTACACGTAAATGTAAAAATATCGCGCAAATCAGATTATAAAGATATTACCGGGCTAATTGCCTTTTTATTAGCTTGTGAATCAGACAGCGCAGCGCACTGTGTGGTGGCAAATGGGCCGACGCAAAGGAAGGGGCCAGTGCCTGAGTGACTGGGGGGTGGTAGTAAACTGATTATGAAAATGTGTTTTAAACTCCCAACCTCAGCACTTCAGCTTGAACACATCTCTTTCGCTCTCTTTCGTTCTTCTGAATGATTTCCACCATAATGCATCTGCGAGAGCTCCAGCTGCATTTTTACAGATTTATTGTGCGACTGTGCTCTTTAACCATCGCTATTGCAATTCACCTGAATATATTTACTAGTGAAAACCGCTTTGCAACTGGTGAAAAGTCTTTAAAAAAGAATTAAGTGAACATGTGTGCTCAGAATGCAACACTTTTCATTACCAGACATGCAATATTCCATTTCACCCTCCCACTTCCTAACACCATGTTTCTTGCTTTCTGAATAGATTGAATGGAAAAAGGTGTGAGAAAACAAAATAACAGCATTTTTCTTTCAAATAAACATCCGGAGATTGAAAGGCAAATGATTTGGTGGCATTGAGCGGTTAATAGATACACAAACCACACAGCCATGGAAGGAAATTATTGAGATGTTAAACTGGAAGTTTCCGAATGTTATCTCTCACTTCAGCTCGAGGCATTTGGAGTGTGAATCTGCCTAAAGCCGCCAATGCTGACATCTACAGCATATGCTAAATCCAGATAAGAGAGTTTTTAATAGATCTGGAGAAAAGAGCCATCCACATGGCTCATTGAATGTGCTTTGAATGTGCTTGATAAGTTGGCTTAAGCTGAAAAAAGTATCCAATGCAACACTGAGTTGGTGTTTGAGCTTGTGACAAACTTGCTGTTTGGTTAAGCCTCCATCCAGGGGAGGGATTAGAGAAAAGCCATCCAGATCAGCCTCTGTCTCCCAAAAAAAAAAAAAAATCTCATCACAGTAATTGCGTATAGTCCCAAAACATGGCCAAAGCAGCTATACTTCAATAACTGAGATAATAAGTATTGTCTCAAATATAAGTTCACACTATAGAAGGAAATAAATTCCCTTCTCTTTTAATCAAGGATATTAAAAGTTCAATATTAATTAGACTGTCTTAATTATTTCGTTTCCTCAATGACAGAACAGCTAAGGCAATGTTGTTCTTGGGGTTACTGCAGATTTTAGTTTCGACCCTGCTTCCATACAAACTCCATAACCCCAAACAAGCCATTATGACTTTAATGGGATGTTCAAGTGTGTTACTTTAGTGCTTAAATTCACTTTCTTTCTATGCATTTGCTGGCTGCGGAGTGTATTGAAAAAGAAAACAATGTTGATGATTCCTTTGCCCAAAGTCTTACAGAGTTCAGATAAATGAAAGAAATCTGTAATGCAGTGATGAGAGTGACTCCCTGAGCATGACGCCATGCGAAATTCACAGATTAAATGATTACATACATTTTTATTTTCAGAAGATTTCAGATTGGCATTTGTATTGTTCAATAGAATTTAAACGTCAGTATATTCCAAAACTAATAAGATATTTACTTTGTACCTCTGAGAACGTCAAGACAAGTTCTTGCCTCTAAAAGCACAATAGCTTCTCCAACTAAAAACTAGCCATTTCTGAAGCTGCAAAGAAAGCCGCATCTCTGAAGCAATGCAGAGTTTCTGGTGTGTGAGCTGTCTTGTCAAATCAGCCAGGCTCTGCTCAGCCTCTTTAAAGTCACCCTATTTCAAAAGTAGCTATAAAAAAGGAAAAATATGTCTGATTTGCAGCAAGCCCCGGGCGATGGGTTTGAGGAGAGCATGATAAGCAGGGGGCTGGTGCATATACTGATCCATTTCTAAAGACGCGTTTCAGCTGTCATTTTTTTTTTTTGGAATCAAGCTCCCTGTTCCCTTTCAAGTCACCGTCACTCAAGGGAAGACGGTGAAGGTGATGCGCTAGGGCAGTATGGCCTCTTGCATAATTTCTTATTCTTCCTTACCAGAGGCGCTCTGTGGCCTGACTGGAGCATATGTCATAGCAGAAAGCTGCAACATCTGTGAAGAGACAATGAGCTCTAGCAGAGGTTTGAAGCCGATTAGAGAATGCTTCTGCCATCCAGCCTTTTTGTTCCTGGAGCTAAATCAAGTCTCCCCTCACTTTTTAAATCAAGTCATTTTCACTTCTTTATCTTAAAAAAGAAAAAAGAAAATACTTTCATTTGATTAGGATAAAATTAAAGATAAAAAAATGAAATATCTATTTTGTCATTTTAAAATAAATTTGACATGGTATTTAAAACAACTACAAATATACGTACATGTTATTGCTCTTTTCAAATAATTCTTTTCAAAATTCTTTTATTTTTTTGTATTTAATTACTAAACAATAAAAGATTTGTTTTATTTAAAAACGAACATAACACTAAGTAATATTTGATTTAATTTAATGAATATTTGAAATCATTTATTTAAAACAACAAAATCTCTGTTTTCTGTGAACATTGACAGAGGGACGAAGGGATTAGCAGCTCTCTTTATTTGCATTGACCGGCTATTTCTGGTAAAGTGCACCCTCACCGAGCTGGGCGATGGCCTCTGACTGCAGTGTGCACGGTTAATGAGCTTCAGTGACTTCTCCCGTGCTCTTCTCATCACACATGCATGAAGCCTGTTAAAACAGACTGCGGAAGATATTCAGCTCGCCAATTCAGTTTGCATTCAAAGCCCATAGCAATTTGAGAACTTAATCGAAAAACCGAACCAGCCAGGCAGCCACTATTCAATGAGGACGTTTCTTTAATACAGCGGCTGATTACATTTTGCTTTCCTTTCTTATAGCACAACATCTGGCTAAAGCTCAAAATGCAGTTTGTCGATTACTTTGGCAGCTTCAAATCCTCAACAGGAAGAGAAATGCATTATACATTAATCCTGAACTTTAAAGAGTCGTCCCACCCTTTGCTAAATGATCAAATGTGTTCTCCATCATTACTGAGGTAATGTTTGTTCAAACAGAACATTTATTGACTTCTCTGATATTAAAAGGCTGAATAGTACAGACCTGACTTGTAGTAATTTATTCAGTAATATGGAGATATGCACTGTGCCTGGAAAAGATGTCAAAGGGGCATCTCTTCCACACCCCCACCTTCTAATAAGGCAGTTCGGCTGGCCTCAACTGTAATATATTTTCCCAATAAAGCAGCAGCAAAGCCCGGATGGCCTTTTGACCAGGACTGAGCACTCGGAAAGCAGCAGGCAGTCGCTGCTAACTAGGCCGTCTCCTTTCTCTTATATTAGCTACCTGTCCCCATGGCTCCGCTCAACACGGAGAAGGGCTTAGCGCTTGATATTTTCATTTGGGCTCTGCCTAGATGCAACACCCCTGCTTTAATCTTGTGTTTGACGTTAAGCTCAGTGTCAGTAAAAACGCTGGGCTGAACTTCAACCTTAGGGTGGTGCTGTCATACAATGATGATGTGGCTGGGGAGTGGCAGCGCCTGGTCCGTCCTTGACCCCGGCTATTGGCCAGTCGAAGCCTTTCGCCTGCCCTTTTCTTACCAGGGCCAGGACACTGACAGGTGAAAATTTAGCAAAGAGAGCTCAGAGCCAGGCTGCTTCTTGTTCAGCTTGTTTCCGGCATAGTGCCTGGAACAAAGCAGCAAAGCGATTTTCGCTTGAATAGAAAAAGAAAAATCCCCTAAAAAGTGACCAGACTTTGACAGCCATTGACCTCTGAACTCTTGTCACGCACTTGTCATCCTCGGGATTATGGACACTGATGTCTTTATTTCGATTCGACTAGGCAAGTTTGATAAAGACGTCACAGTTTCAGCTTTTGTCCGGAAGAATGAGAAACGAGACAATGAAGCAAACGCAAGGCTTCATTATGGCTTCCATCTGACAAGTGGATGAAAATGCCTATTAAAATATGGAGAGGATAATTGTTTTAAATGAACAAAATTAATATCAGCACTTTCGCGGCAGCTAATGGGTCTGTTAAGAGTGGAACAGTGGTGGAATGGTGTATCTTCACAAACAGCACAACAACGAAAGGCATTAGAGTCATCACGTTACATAAGCACCATCGGTTAACTGGGCTGGAGTCAGGCCTCCCATGCTGAGCGAGACTCCATCACAAACACCAGACAGGTATTCTTGCTCCACAGTCCTCCTAACATGTCTTTTCTTTCTCTCTATCTTCCACAAGCAAACATTTCTCCCTCATCATCTAGTCGACAGCCCACCTGACGGATGCCGGAAAACCAATTGTTCGCTATAGCATCAATGTCAGTCTATTACTCCATTCTCATGTAATGACAGCCTGTCCTTTTGGCACAGATTATAGTGCTCTGTCTCGAAAACATCAAAGTGTGGAGCTTCCCTGACCTGCATGGGGATGAGTGTAAACACCCTCATTTAGCCACCAAAACAGAATACATTTCACTGATTAGGGAGTCATTTTCTGTCAAACTAATCACAGAGCGCTTGGTAGTGGCATCGGGAAAAGAGTGCATTATTGATCTACTCAGCTAAAGCGCATTGTTACAGAAAGTGGGTGTTTGTGTGGCTCTTTATCTGAGGCAGGAGATGATTCGCGGTGCTAGCAAACAAATGCAGATTATATCAAGTCTATTTACCACACCAGACGTAAATATGCGCATTTTCCGGTGCTCGGTACACGTAGAAGATGAGCATGTTTTCTCAGTACGAATGAGCCATAATGCGTCATTATAAAGCACATGAGACTAGGCATTCCAGAGTCATTACCGAACCCCATTTGCCATGCATCATATGTGAAGCCTTTTTGGAGGTCCCACATGAAAGTAATCTAGCATTTCAGGCATGACTTCCACCGCACTTAAGCCAAACCTGTGGGCTTTTCCGTCATTATCAGGGTGACGGGTCCACCTGAAAGAAAGTCTTTTCCTCTCTTTCATTTACTCCATTGAGATATTGATTGTAACAAGAGAAATTTTCTCCAAGTCATTATCATGCTGACCAATATCAAAAGACTAAAATGACATGTTTAAGAGTCTCCTGCATAGCAACCGCAGATAAAGCACATTGTCCTGACCCTCATTATACGCAGGCAAGCTGCAAGCGTCTTTGATCAGCCATTTGAGCCTGACTGGAAACTGCATGTTCACCACCACAAAGTAGATCTCTGAACTGACTAATTGAATAGAGTTGGCCGATTCTATTATGCTGCAATAAAGCAGTCAGCACATTTCCACAGGTTGACCCTAATCTTTGGAATGTGCAATGGATTTAATTACCTCCAGTGAAGTAACTAAAAATATGGCGGAGATCAAGTGATTTCTGCCCCTGTTCTGATACTGTTCTCTATACTTTGTGCTTATAAGAAGGTGACACGAGACTTCAGTCAAAACAAAAGCCAGAAGCTACTAATGAGACTTGTTAGTGATGCTAATTTATGTAAATGTTATTAATTACAGACACCTATCTTTCATCTGTGCCATTTGGTGGAGAAGTAATTAAAAACAACAATGAGAATCCCAGCAGTGGAAAAGCAAACATGATCAAAGGAGTGCACGAGGAAAAGAAAAAGAGCCTTTTTACTAAACTGCGCATTGCCATGGGCAACTAAGGCCTCATTAGAGTCTGAGACTTTTGGTTGATCACCAGTTAACCTGATTTGCTTTTTTTCCCTTTCATTTTCATAAAGGCTTTGCACTTTACCACCTTCTCTTCTCCTCTTGATTGACACGTCTCCGTCTCTGTTCCGCACGAGGTTAAAAAGGCCCCCATATGATCAGTTACAGTATTATGTCACTAAACAGCTTCAAAATCACCCCATGTTGGGCGGCAAGCCACAGCAGCTTTTGTAGCCTTGCAGAAGGGCCCTTTGATAGGAACAAGGGCAGAAATTGTGGCATGCATCATGTGAGCTGAGGTATAGCACTGGAAACAGATACCGAGAGATCAATAGTCCTCTCTGCTGTGCCAGCCCTCAGGATATTGACCCAGTCTCCATGGAGGACCTTCCATTTTAAAGAGTTCAACGAAGATAAGAGCTAGCAAGAGGAGGAGACCGTTAATACATCACTATAGCTTGCATCATTTTTGCAAGACATCCAAGGAATTAATGGCACTGGAGAAGACCAACACAACACTCCGCCATTAGACGTAACCCTGATAAACAGATCAAAGGAATAAAATACACACATATTTCATACAAAAATGAAATCGACACAATTTCTGGAAATGAGTTACCAAAATTTCTATTTATTTTTAAATATATTTACATGTATGAGTACAATGTATTACTTTTTCTAAAATCTAAAACTTTCAATGACAGTAAAATAGTAATTAGAGTAGGTGTGAGGTTCACCGTGATCTTGAAAAATACATATTGTCTGCATATTCTATATTTTTCTACTACTGCAATCGAGTCTTTTTCTCCTTTTGTTTCACATAATTATACTGTAAATTGCTGTTAATCACCATTCTGCTTCAATAATGAAGAGCGGGAACAAGCATATGTGGAGAGACTTTGGAATACAATAAAGAAAATGAAACCCAAAATGAATGAGATCCACCTACCTGGCCCTTCCGCTCACTCTGTAATTTGTAGTATTTAATCCAGGAAATCATTGTGATTTTGTGCAATAATATGAGCAGGAAACTGAAAAGAATAAAAACCACAATCTGTTTTCATCATAAAATTAACGACTAGCTATATTACAATAATTACACCACATTGTGTTGCTTCCATGTTCCCTAAACTTTCTTGGAATTCAGCAGAAGTTGAATTACATGCAGCCTTGTGAAACATTGCGGAAACACAGAATATCTTTGCAAACACATTATTTTATTTCTTTATTATGTGTTGATTGTGGCTTGTATATTACACCAAAGGTTCAATTTCTCAGGTAAATCCAAATATGACAAGTATGTTTTTATTCGAAAGAATCCTTTAGCATGACTGGGTGAGCCTGTGACATTGTGGGCAGGTAGCAAGAACATTTTTTAAGACATTTGACTTTGTTGACTTTGGACCACAAAGAGAATCCCAGCTGATGACAAGACAGTCACTCTCGGTGGAAACTTCACACTGCTCTCATGTCCCTTTCACACTGTAGGCTGTAGTTGTTTATTTGGTGCACCTTTCGTTTACATCCAGCTTGCTTTTAACACACAGCACTCTAAAAACAATTTTAGCAATGAAGGTTTTGTTTTAGAGCATTTGACTGATATTTCAAAAGACTAGAAAGTAATGTACGTTATTTCAATAAGAATCTTCATCAGTCTAATTTATTCTAAGCCTAATCCTTTAACATTCAAATATTTGATTTTTAAAATAAAAACAACAAAAAATAGTTGAGATCCCGTGAATCTTTATATTTCACTGACTAAGGATTTCTAATTATAAAAATACATTCCTTAAAAAAATGCAAACATTCCTGAACAGGCACATCATTAATTAAGTATTATAGTACCTAACATTTATAAAAGGTATGCTTTTCTAAAAAGAAATGTATGTTTCAGCTTTTTTCACAGTAGGTATAAGTGCAACAGACCAAATAGACAAAAAGGTGAAGGTTAAAAAACGGGAGTCACAATAATCTTCCACACCTGCTTTAAAAGGGAAAGGAAAGGGTCGATAAAGGTTTGACAGCATTTGCAATTCATGTTCCTCAGCTTGCAAAACCCTGATTCAAGTCTGACCATTGATTGGACGGTTAATCCATAACCACGCTCAGTTGATCCACATGGAATGTGCCATGAAATAATACAGATAACAACTAAAGGAACTTGACTTCCTGAACAACCGATGAAGGCAATGATGAGTCTGGGGTTCATTTGATATAAACACATCACTGAAGGTGCTCAGCATCAAAGGCTTTGATTTCCTGTGTAGTGTTTTCCTTGTAGAAACTGATTTTATCATAATGTAAAGAAAAAGAGTTCTAAAAATTCTAATTGTTGAGCCTAGTTCTGAAATCTAACAAGCATTTGACATTTTTTACACTCTGTTCTGTTTTCCTTCTCCAGCTCAGTAACCTACTCTGTCGGTGCAGCCTTGATGTGACCCAAACCAGCCTTGTCTACCCAGCAATAAGCAGAAGTAGCTCCCCAACAATGGAAATGTCAAAATAAATTAATTAAATTTACTTCTTTTTAATGAGACACAAATTTGAATATTAAAATTAAGGCAGAAATGTTGTTACTTCTTCATATGTAAAGTATTAAGAAATGTTTTTCTGCATACTGTTCTGAATAAATGTTGTTTCAGATAAGACACTATTTTCACATTGGAATGTGGCATTTAATTGTTATTTATTCATTGATCACCTGCATTCCTCTGTCTGAAATGTCAAAAATGTTCTCATAATATTGTAAATGGCTTATATTCATGTTTTAAAAAATAAATGAACGCATTACTGATAAAATGTAATACATTTAAAATGCAATAATTCTTTTTTATAGACTACAAATCTAAAACCTTCTCAAAAAACATTCATCAATGCATTCTATAATACACACACATACACACATATCCTGTGTTAGAAATGTGTGACAGAAATATACGAAAAGTGTAAACCATAATGCACCCAAATAACATAAGAAAAGGTGTTAAACTTTTAATAAACAACTTTTTTCCACTGACAAATTCTCATGAAAGAAATTAATCATGTGAAATCAGCCGTGTATCAAATCAAAAGACTTGCATCTTCTGGAATGTCTCCAAAGCACAAAATAAATTAAAACAAAGAAAAACAAGCATTATTATAGTTATATACATTTTGACTATTAAATAAACGGCACTAGCAACTTTGTCCACACAATTTCAAAGATTATAAAAACCAGTGTTCCATGAAAACAAGAATTTGAGGCCAGTCACATGATAACTAGTCAACAACCAGCAAAAAGGACACTGTTGATTTGGTCAAATGTCGATGATGAGGTTTATGATTGGCCAACATTAGTTAGGATTACCCCTGCACCTGTTTATGGCTGGCATCGTTTTTGAACAACCCTTTTTTTATGTTTTCAGGTGAGCGAAGCCATGCTTTTGTGGATGATGTATATTTGTTTTACTGCTGGAAAAGAAAATTCAGGAATTTATAAACTTACTTATAAAAGTGTGACATGGCTTTATTATCCAAGTTTATAATTACAAGATACATCTGTCGCACCTCATGTACACCATGTAATAACGTACATTTTTTCACTTTGATAGCATTAGGAAATTAATAACAGAAAACTTAAAAAGAAAGAAAAGTTAACACTTTAACACTTTTAATTAAAAATAAAAATCTACGTTTTGGTAGATAAGGTAATAGGGTTCACATTTAAAAAAAAAACTCTATATTATTGTTAACATATATTCAGAAAAATGTTTAGATGACTAATAGAAGAAAAAAAAAAACATGTTGTCACTTTCTTTAAAAAGAACAATATCTTTGGTTTCACCTCCATGTTCTAATAACAACTTAGTAAAAAATTCAAGGACACACACTATCACAAAAATAAACAGGGGAACCTTTTTCAATTTCATCAAGAAGAAAAATGTTTCAGTAGCAAACGTATGATTGATCCTTGAAAAGACCCAATCCAAACAGAGATGCTGATAATGGTTTGAAACGATGGCTCTATTATGGGATAGAATTTCATGTTGCAGAGAAATTGCTCCTAATGAGCCATGTTCTAAAGGCCTGCAGGCCTGCCATCCCTCCCCTTACTTTCCAGACCTCCAGGGGTTAGTGTCTGTGCGTCAGGCCCCCATTGTTGCCTGCCGACGGATAATGTCCTTATTAATTGTACCTCTTTGTAAGGTGTCAGCTGCAGCTTTCGATTGAGACGGATGGGTCTTCTGGAGTCAGCTCCCTGGCCCTCTACTGCTCGACTATCTTTAGACAGCTCACAGGTGCACCATTTCTCATCGTGAGCTTGGCACTAGCCCAAGGCACTTACTGAAATATGACCAAAAATTCATGTAAGTAAAGTGAAATGCATTAGCTGAAAGCTTCATAACATCTGTGGGATTTTATATATGACTGAAATTGTTTCAGTATATTACACAAATATGTTTTTTTTAATTTAAAGCCAAATATATTAAAGTTTAGGTGTCAAAAAAGTTTAAAGATAGTAAGCTCTAAGAGAAAAGAGCATTTTTTTATTTGCATGTAGTTATTTGTAGTGAAGCGAAGTTCTGACAAACAAGAGTTGGATGTAAAACACCTTCGACATCTGTCATCATGAGCCAAAGAACAAAATATAAAAGATAACTTCATTAACCCTAAATAATGCTATGGTAAGAAATAATGATTCAAATGGGTGTGTATTACATATTGTAATGTAGCTTACAAATTGCAAAAGGGAAGTTAACAGATGTAACCCACCCATTTTCTTTTTCCGCTTATTCTGGTAAGGGTTACAGTTACACCATTCTCTCTCTTCCAGAAATGTGGAAAAGAATACAGACTTGAAGTAATCTGAAGCATGGAGGAAACCAAAAAGTATTCTTGAACTTTGCCTTCAGATGAATATTTGAAATAAATGAAAATGCTATTTATCGACTAGCAGATTCACATTGACACCCATGGTTAAGTGGTAAACTTTACAGTAGGAAAAAAAATGTTCAGTGATGGGGGTAACTTTTTTTCTATTAATCATTACGTTAAGATATATTAAGCTTAAACTCAGGTATACTTACTACGTACACATCATGTCTCTGGTGAAATGTAAATTACCTCGCAGTGACAGACTTCCTTGGTTATGAGCCTCCTAATCTTTGATTTTAAGCCTCTAATTTTAAATTTATTCAGACATCATGATGGACACTAAATTATTATTTTTTATTTCATGGAGGAAACCCATATAAGTATAGGGGCAATGTGCAAACTCAGGAAGTGCCATGGCTGACAGGAATTAGGTTTCCATAAATTCCAAGAGTAGATATTTTAATGTGGATCCATGTCAAAATACATTTACAAACTAAAAAAAAGCTAAAATAACACCAATGTTACAAATACCTATTATACATTTAAGCCGCAAGACTAAACTCGATCTTTTGCACAGAATTGTAAAATGATTTATATCAAACTTTTTTTTTTTTTAAAAAAAGGGTAAAATGTTACATTTTGAAGTCTGTAACATTTTAAAGTGTTATTTTTTTCTCTATACTATGTATTATTTTTTTTACATTAAGGAAGAGTGGTTGTCTTCTAAATTCATGTTAAAAACTAAAAATATACATTTCCCCTAGCAAAAGGGTTATTTCTATTATCTTTTTAAAATAATCCATATTTGTCATATTTATTTCCCAAGTTATATATGTGCTTTTTTTTGGTTAAAATATGCATTTTGTCCTCAATTTGCTGCACAAAATTCTTAACTTGTCATATGGTGTTATATACTTTCTATTTTCATAGGGTGAAAATGGGGTAAATATATTTTTTTCTAACTTTCTAAAATGTATAATTTTTTTGGTTCGTTTTTGTAAATTATTATCGCTCAACAAATCTTTTAAAGATATAAACTTCGTGACAACTGTAAAAAAAACTACTTGAGAGCTTTGCTGTTAATAATTTCAATATGTTCTGCTGATACTTTCATGTTTTTTGTCATTATTGTAAATGCTGCACGAAATGAGTGCCACACCTTATGACATTTTGGATATTTGGATCAAAAATCTTACAGTAATGCCCACATCAAATATGATATCAGTTTAATATATCTTGCCAGAGGAAAAACAGCTAAATATATTTTCTTTAAAAACATTTTTTTAATCTGTATGTGACACACAGAATTGTGTAACAACCCCCTAGAAATTAGCTTTTTATCTTATACCTTTTTTTTTCTTAAACAAACGATTCAATTTGTCACCTGAAACCTTCTTTAATGTTTATTTAAGTAAGTAAAGTCTTTGTTAAATATAGCATCATATTACTCTTCTAATGACTGTAATGGCAGCTCGGGGTGCAACCTTCATGAGCAGGTTGAGGTGACCAGGTTGATCAGTGTGGTGCAGACGATTCATAATTAACGTTATCGTCTCTGCTCCTCACAGAGGAAGCACTTGAACTTATGAAGAATATGGGCCACAGTAACACTGGGACTTTCACAACAAATGCCTTGTCCCATGGCAGTATGCCATAGGCCGCGGTCACTACCTGACCCATTTATCTCTGTAATTATCATCACCTGGGCTACACGGCTCAAATAATTTAGTCATTAGATGAAGCGCAGACTGCTCCAGTCGAAAGTCAGCTCAGACTTGCCATGTTACCCAACAGGTACTGTAATCATAACCATTTACTCATGAATAAAACAGGTCGCTGGTCGTGCATGATTAAGTACTGACTGGAAACAAATAGGCATTAATTTAATGTGTGTAAACTGAACAGAAGCTTTCACTTTCCTGCATAAATAAAAGAACATGTGCTACACTTGCATATACATTAATTCACCTAACAACTGTGGATCTGAGCTGATATCATAAGACATTTATCATTAAGAAAATAGCATACACTACAATGCTCATCACTCATATGCCATTATTCTATAATGTAATCTAACTTCCTGATACAGAAACACACTACTGCTGGACAAACGTTGCTCGCTGAGGTGGAGAAAAAAGAGATACAATGGAGCAGTAAGAACCACAAAAATCAAATTTCATCATAAAAATAAAACACGTGGCACAGAACTGTTGTGTCTCCTGAAATGTATAGATGACTATAGACTTATTTGAAAGAAGTGAAAGCATCTGTCTAGGATGCAATTCCAGTGCATCCAGTTTTTAAAGTAAATGTAATTACTTTTTCAAATATGTTTGTTTTTTCTTCACAATAATAACATGCACTTTCCAAAAAATAAATAGACATACAAGTCATTAGAATTTGTATATTATATACACATTTAAGGTGGTATCATGTAAAAATTCACCAAAACCATTTAGAACCAACCTGTGCCATTCAACCACTTTCTTACAAAATCGTTTGGGGTGGCACATTCGTGCAGAGGCTTGCACTGAACTTGCTGGAAGGAGTTTGCATGATCTCCCTGTGTTTGCGTGGGTTTTCTCCGGATACTCTGGTTTCCCCTGCAATCTGAAAAAAAAGCATGCATCTGGTTAATTTAATAATCTAAATTACCAGCATACCCACATGATCCCAAAGGGGTAAGAGAATGAATGAAGACAAAACCTTTTGCACTTTTTGAAATAAAAAAGTTATTATTTTTTTTTAAAGGAAAAAGATTGCTTAGTCCATAAATGTCTTCCATTGCACAATGGGCAAAAAGCTAGTGCACATCCTGAACAGGTCAGTCCAGTCCATTACAATACATTACTCTGGTTTCCCCCTAAATTGCAAAAAGATGCGGTTAATTGAATAATCTAAACTCCCCTTAGGTGTGAATGTGTGAGTGTTTGTTGCCCTGCGATGGACTGGCAACCTGTCCAGGGTGTACCCCGGACTCTTGCCCAATGTGTGTTGGAGATAGGCACCGGCAGACCCCTGTGACCCCAAAAAAGCAGGTTGGAAAATGAATGAATGTTTACCTGATGCATTTCCCCTTGTGACAAACTTTTATCAGGAAGGCCACGGCTACCCTTGAACCGATAACCTACGTACAGTAGCAGTGCTACCCTACCCACTACACCATTGTACCACATTACTATATCTGTTTTAACACCCATGAAATGTGAATTTAAAGAAATGGTAATGTGCTTAAACCAAATGTGCAATACATTTTGCTCCTGTCCTCTAACAGAATTTTTGGGACATCTACAAGAACTTGATCGCATAGAAAAAGCTAATAAAGTTATATCCAGTCAATAAATGAACCTTCCTAATAGCAGAGCTTTGAGACAGGGGCTAATAAGTTAGTAGTAATGAAATATCTTTTTCACTGATTATTTTGGTTTGTTGAGAAAACACAGTTAATTAAGTGGATTGAAGCCTCTATGAGATCACCAGCATTAACATCAAATCCTTTCCTCCTCATTAAAGGCAGCACAGTCAATTTAATTAATGCATATTAATCCCCACTGATGCTCATTTCTGCTTTAGGAGAAAAGAGAGAACCGCGGAGCAGGGCTAGCCTGACTTCAAATCGCTTTGTTGAAAATGCAAGTTTGATCATTGCCTGAATTTGTGGGCACTGCATGGAGGGGCTCCCATTTGAACATTCTGTACTAATTTGTGTGATCTTTCCATGAGCTAATTAAAAAAGGGAAGATTAATCACAGAATTGCAGAGTGCATGGACACTGCACCATATCAACCTCAGGATATTGTATTTTTAGTGACGGCTAAAAATATCACTACCACTCTCAAGTATAATAACCTATAATTCTCACATTCAGTGTGAGTAAAATGCACCAAAAGGAAATGAAGAAAGAACCTAAGGAAGCTGCCACTCTCTAGTCCCACATGCCTTCGGATGCCACTCCACAAGTGCTGTTCACCTTGCAAATATTTGTATCATTTCAGGCTGCTTGCTATGTCAAGCCTTTCCCCTTCCTTTGACTCGCTGTGTCAGAGGTTATCCATAATGCCCTTGGCTGTGTTTTCAGAGTAAAACACTCTCTTGCCAACACATTACTCCCACCAGTGATAGCGAAAAGCAAACAGCCACTGCCGGTGGTCAAACATGACCCAGGCTTTTTTTTTCATGTGCATTGATATGCAGGAGCCAAACTTAAGTGGCAAGTTTTGTACTCTCTCGTGTTTTATCTCAGTGATAGCATAACTGTTAATGATCAACAAAACATTGGCGTCTGGGGTGAAAATGAACCAAGAGCTGATCCCAAAGCACCCTGTATAGATTTTCTCCCTAACTTCATGGCAAATTACTAATGCTGTTTGCAAAAATACAGTGAAAGGTTAGGTTTTATTGCATTTTTTTTTATTTTGCAAAAAAAAAGAAGTTTTTTTTTACTTTTTCAATTGAGACTTGTAAATACAACAACAACTATTATTATTATTATTATAATTATTATTATTATTATTATAATTATTATTATTATTATTATTATTATTATTATTATTATTATTATTAATAATAATAATAATAATAATAATAATAATTTTTAATCCCTTTTTAACTAGTATATTGTAGTTAATATTTTTAAGGTATTGTGCAAAGACATTCAACCTCAGCTTATATACAACCTCATATATACAAGTGGCTTCACTACTATGTGATTTCTGCTGTGTGTTATTAGGAAAGCTGCTTGAAGCAGGTGTCAAAACAAACATTTCCCGTTTAACATTTGCTCCTCTCCGACTATAACTTGCCTGCCTCACTGAGCTTTTCACTGCATTCTAAAATACAAAACCTCATTTTCTTTACAGACATGTTGAACAAAAAAAAACATGTTCGTGGGGAATTGGAAACAAGTCATGAAGCAAAAAAGGAGGGAGCAACCAACCTCTAGATTCCATTAGGAGAGGTGCTGCACTTCCACGTGTCAATTGTTTTTGTGTCAATTGAAGTATAGATAATGTTTGAATTCAAAGTATTAAACCCTGTGCCTGCTGTGTTAAATTATGGTATGTGAGCAACAGGGAATGGTGATAATCAATGGCCATACACCAGAGCAGTGCGTAATGTGTGTGCTCCTAACAGCAGGGACACTGTACCCCCTGCTTCATCCCTTCTGCAGGTTAAATAAATATGACAGAGTAAGTGAATGCTCTAGATTATACAATATCATTGTGGATCAGAGAAGCACTATTATACTCACTAGCCCACTGTGAGGAGTTAGTGATGGGGTTAGCCTCAGACGATCCCCAATACACACAAATGCCAATAGGTAAAAAAAAAAAAAAAACACAGTGTCAGAGTTATAAATGTGGATTAATGTGAGCATGGGAAATCAATCTGAACAAGATAATCTCTGAGTGCCAATATTTTCTCTTTTCTTTCTTGCTTTCAGCCTGAATTAATCAGTCAAGTGGAGCTGTGTTGTTAAGTATTCCTCAGTGTGTGACATACAAGGCTAATGTGGGGATTATTTCATCAATAGAAATGTCATGGTTGACTAAATAAAATCTAAATTCTAGTTACTGTTTATCATGTTTCATAGTTTTTACTGAATACTACAGAATGTTATGTTGTCAAACCATTTCTATGAGCCAATGGGTGCCTACTCCACCTACTAGAACCTTAAGTCTTGTTTTGGTAATCAACTGAAGCGATTCCAGATCTGTCTTTTCAAAAAAACCTTACGTTTACTGCTGTATTTCAATTCATCTGTCAATTTTTTCAAAGTTTTTTTACTGCAAGATCATCTTGTCGGTTATTTGAAGGGAATTGTCTCTTGTGTTTTAAATATCTTTACAAGTACATATGTGGAGCCTTTGAGTGACCAAAGGCATTGTTATGGAATGATTTGTCTCTGAAGTTGAAGGAGTGATTTAGTGATTCACCTCAGTAATTCCTTTGATGGTGGGAGTGATGCATGATGGGATCAATGCAACATCTCAACAGAAAGAATAAGATGCAGAGAGAACAGCTGTGAAAGATAGGTCTCTGCTCCAGATAAAGGTTGATGAATGGATGTGCTATTTTCAGGTTGACCTGGTGAAATGACAAAGCTCAATTAGCTGGCTCTTGAATGTTGCTGAGCCGATGGTGAGCTGGCCATGGAGTAACCCCAGAGCACTGATCCACTGCAGGTATTGATTAAGCCACTCTCTCAGCCTGCAAAAGAGATCAAACCAAGCATGTGTGAAAGGCATTATCAGCGAGCACTTCAGATAACCTGATACAACCTGATACAGCCTTCTCAAAAGGTCATAACCTCTCTGCCCCTCTGGCTGTCATTATTTTACAAGCTCTCTTCCAATCTCTCACTCTTTCTTTCCATTTTTTTCCTCTCAGCTCTATTGATCATGGATCTCATTGAATGTTGTATATCAAACACAGTGCCAACCACATGTATAATCCTTAAATTTGAGCAAAGACTATATTTGTTAGACACAGATATTGGATTTTTATGAATTAAGGTATATTCACATGGTTGCTTTACACTCATTTATCCAGCTAATAACTTATTGACACCTGCAGAAAGAGCGAGCATTAGGGCACAAAGGGACCTCGCTAATATCAGAATAATGTTGGACTGCTCCTCAATAGCTGAGTGGTTAGGGTGCTTTCTTGTAGATCGAAAGGTTTATGGTTTAAACCCTACTATTGGTTCAACAGGGTGGCACACTGGTAGCACTGTGGCCTTTCAGTCAGAAGGTTCGTCAATGGCCTTCCTGGATGACCTAGCTGTGAAGAGTTTGCGTGGATTTCTACCCCATTATCCCAAAAACATGCGTCAGGTTACTGCAACACTGTAAATTCTTCTTATTCAATGTGTGAGTTAATGGGTGTGTTGTCCGAGGGATGGACTGGCTACCTGTCCAGGGTGTACCTCTTGCCTGAAGTGTGTATGACCCCGAAAGGGAATAAAGTGATTGAGATGATAAACAAACGTTTGACTGTTACCATGGTGATTAGTGAATACAAACTGATTAGTAAATACTTTCTACAATATACAGAGAAAGAAGAATTTGGCTGTATGCTACTGTTTAATATTGGAACGCTGACAAAGAAATCGTTTGAACAAATTTTGATTTCAATTGTGAGTGACAGAATAAAAAAAGAGTTGAAAAAGGCTTTTGAAAAAGATCTACATTCATTTTCATGTTTAAGTGTGACCACTTCACAAATCATGACAATACCCAGCCGAATGTTTCTTGTAGTTGGTAACCAAGTTTGCACACATCACCAAAGTCATGGTACTTGCCTCGTCTTGACATTTACTGGATTTAGCAGACTTAAAGCAACTTAAACACTACAAGTATTTTGTTAGAAGGTTGGTTAATCATGAGATGTGCACATCGAAGAGGTTCCAGTTGATTCAGAATTAGTTGTGTGCCTCAGAGGATTTTTTAAACTATTTTTAAACTACTATTTTTTACTATTTTTTAAAGATTGAGAAAGATGCTGCTTTCCGGATTGGGACAACAAAAGAATTCCACTCTTTTAGTCATCTTTTAAATCATTAGTTTCCAACTAATATTTGACTGTACATTGGCCTATCCTGACAATCATTAACTCCAGGGAGAGGCCTGATTAACAGTTATTCTGTGTTTCTTTTGTTTGAGTATAACCTCACCAACTCCAATATTTGCCTTAACTCATTGTAGCTCATTGAAATTCCATCAAATGTTGCCTCCCTGCATCAAAATGCATACTTTTAGTGCAGCCTCATTCATCACAATGTGTCAAGACCAAAGAACAATGCTCTGATTAGCAGCAAAAGATTTTCGAGGTTCAAAACCACTGAAAGTGGCATGAAGAAAAAAATAAATAAATGCTTGAAGGAACATAATGATGAATTTTAGAAGAAATGTAAGCTCAATGGAAATTTTACTTTCATCAACTGCAATTCATCTGGAACGAGTCTAGGAAAAGAGTCTTCAAATTTTTGTCATTACCTTGATCTAAAAATTTAATGGTTAAATCATTGCTCATTTTTACCCAGGGCAAAACCTTATTTCACCACCCTGTATTTTTTCAAGCAGTATGATGAATGAACAATGGGACTCATATAGAATGTGGTAGACTTTCATGCATTCCTTCTAAGGATGTTTTTCAGCCTCCTCCACTGTCAGCTGTCTTGAGCGTCTCTAGGGCCTTGTTGGCTTGCAGGGTCTTAGCAGGTAGATGTGCTGTTGCTTGTTTTCCTGTTGGAGAGACAAGTGACAGAGGTAACCCTTGATCCTATGCGCTACCGCTAGAACAGATCATGAAGACTGATGGAACAAAGCCCAGTGGAGATTGTGGAGAGATATGGTAACTAGAAAGGCAGAGAGAAAGCGAATGTTGTTGGCCTGAGGGCAGACAGAGATGTAGTGCAAGTTATATGTTCTGTCAAGGCAGGTAATCAAGAACCTCTGGCTAATTGCATCACAGGGGTTGTTTGCTGAATTATCTGATATGAAAAATATAAATCATCTGAACTCATTTGTCTGACAGCATTCACAATATTTAAAGGGAAATTCCAGAAAATATGAACAATATACTTAAAGTCAGACCAGATAATGTAAACATTGTTATAAAAGTAACTTTGAAACTAAATGTATTACAGTGAAGAGCTCTACAGTCTCTGTTTTATGTGAATGAAAATCTCTATATTCATCTTAAGAGTGAATGTAGCCCACAGTTGTAGTCTGGGGTATTGACGTATACAAGACTCAGCAGCTATTCAAAGTTGAGTTCCAAGAGTTCTTCTCTTCTACAAATGTACAACTTCTTGGGTCCTATCAATCACAGACATGGCTTCTTGTACCTTTGATATGCTGAGCAAAATTTGATTGATCCTTGATTAAATCTGAATGACCATCACTAAAGCTACACATGGCAAAAACTGAGATGCTGTTCATTCTAGCCATTGTTCAGCACAACGTCACCATTCACTGCAGTTCTCAATAATCACCTCCAATCAGAGATTTTTGATGAACAATTAACATTCAAGAAGCACAAAGTTAACACAGTGTGATTGAGCAAGTTCACCATGCTCCATACCAGAAAGATTCGACTACAAACAGAGCATTCCAATTTGCACATTGGATTACTACAATGCATTTCTTCCTTGACTTCCTTTGTTTGCAGTCAAAAGATCCAGTATTCTGCATGTAACCCAGGAGAGCCCATGTCACTTCTCATTTCATCTCCCTCCTCTGGCTCAAAACTCTAGTCAACCACTGATCCTTGCTTACAGAGTAACAGGATCCGTACCCTCTTTTACTGTACCTCCATCAGAAGATTGTGTTCAGTGAATAAATAAGGCTGTGGTAGCATCTCAAAAGGCAGAAAATATCTTTTGCAGAACAATAATCTGCCTAACCCAAATAAATGAGCTGAAGAAGCTAAAAGAGCTTTGCGCATTTAAACAAGTGCAGCAAAAGCATCAAATCTTGTTAGAGTAGAGAGCAAAATCCTAGAATGCAGTTTTAAAGACTAACTTAATGGAAAACTACAAAGAATCCAAGCAATTGATAACCATTCTTTTTTTTAGGTACTCCGGTATATTCTGATCATTCTTATCATTGATTACTAATTAGGCCTTAGTGTTCTGATGCCTCCCACTAAGATAAAACAATCGAAGAGATTCGTTTTACGTTTTCATCAACATTTTACTTCAAGTTGAAGTATGTCAAAACCGATTTCAGGAGGAGTGAGTTTCAGCAGTGTCTTCTGTCTTCATGACCACCATATATAAATTACAGTTCCCAGTCTGATTTACCATTGTACTTAAAAGATATTCATGCCCCCACCTCTGTGACCACTGCTCCATGCAGAGGGTGTTAAGGCGTCCTACTTAAGGCGTCTACACACTGATCCAAGATTCGCAAGAAGAGCTCTTCGTCTGGGTCAATTACGCTCCTTGCCTGAGGATGGCGTTTATGGTACAACAGATGCACTCTGCACCACACTGGGAAAGAGGAAGGAAGAGTCGACAACAGAGAAGAAATCAAGGAATAGAAAAGTAATGGATGTTGAGCGGCTGATCACAGGGAGCTGTTTGACAAAAATGTGGAGAAAAGTCGCTATGAAAATATGGGATGTGCACCCCCTAGCAGCTCTTTTACGTCCTACTCACTTCATCAAAAGAGCTAGCTTTCATTGGTCATTCTCCTTGTGAAAAATGCATTTGGCAGTGCAAAACTTTTTTTTAGTTGGTACCACTCATCCGGTCAGCTTTCGTTGACGCCCATAGTTTGAATTGTTATGTTGAGGCCTTAAGCCTTGGCCCTCTAGTCACCTCGTTTGTTTACATAGCAATGAAAGCTTGATGTCTTATGAGCAAACTCATGAAAATTCATTAATCGAATTTGTGCTACAATGAAAATGTGGTAGCAATCTCCCTGTTTCAGGTAATAATAGCAAGGATGACAGTTGCAACTATACGTCTCAGGTGAGTCTGTTCCTGTCTAACCTGTATTTTAGTTGTTGCTGTGCTCAGAGTTTCGAATGGAAATTAGGTTTTTTGCTGAACATATTGACTGTATGTTGCAGTCTGAGGATAAAGCACATTACACATTCATATAATTCAGTAGTGACTATACAAGGCAGACGTATCCACTCTCACTCCATGTGTGATAATTATATGAATACTATGCATATCCCCTCTTTCTTTCTCTGATATGATCTAATAACATGCTGCAAATTATTGCATGCCTGCCTAAGCCTGGCACATGTCTGATTGCTTGGATACATTAATGTGCCTTCATAGAGCTTTTAGAGAGCTTGAAGAGATGCAATTTGAGAACGTAATGGAAGTGGGTGCTTTTAGCCTTGGACATGTCGCTTTGCTGGGTTCGGGGTCTAGCTGACATTTGGAGGCATGTGTTCATTGTGAAAGCATCATGTGCTGCGTGCCTAATGTGCAGAATGCTAGTATTGTACAATTCTCATGCAGACCCCATTCCCACATTAAATCAACAACAAAATATCACAAAAGCATGTTTTCTTACTGTCTGTCAGAGAGGCTCATCATCTTCCTTTTCAACTGTGCCGCTCTCTTTTCTCTGGTTAGAGAAAGGCCTGAAAGGGAAGGCTTGATGCCAGGTATTGCTGACACGGCGAGGGGAATTCACTGCTTTTGCCACAAAAGATTTGGGGAGACACATTTGCATAAGGTCAGAGCCTGGCTCCCGATGGAAGTTGTGCAGCATCTCCCGTCTCTTAGCAACCCTCTTGCTCTCTTGGTCCTCACGTTAAATTGACTGGTCCTCGCCTTTTCTTCCTTTTCACAGAGAAGCTCACAATAAAATGCCACCCTCCAACCTATGTCTGTCACCCAGAAGGTCATCCTTTGCTTTTTCCCTCCCCACTCATTCACTTTAAAGCACTTTTATCTCCAATTAAATGATGAGGCTGATATTTGTTTAACACATTGGAAGAGAAATCTGTGTACATTAGAACATTTTTTTTTATATTTAATTTAGGTGAATATATATGAATTCAAAATGTCTACAATAAAAAAAACAGTTATTTACTTGGCTACCAAATATGTCAAAGTGCTGTAAAATGTGTGGGAAAAAATGCTGAATATCTATGAAATGTATACATTGGCTGGACATACAGGAAGTTACTTGGCTATTTTCATTCAGAGAGAAGAAAAGGTAGAGCACTAGAGGTGGTTGCATTGAGTGAAATTGCTTAGCCCTTCTGCATTGGTGGTGGGAGGGGGTGAAAAGATCCAGATGCTGAGAAGCCGTGTTAATAGAGGGTCAGGGCTGGACAATAGTATCCATCACTGCTTTCAAAGCTGCTTCTGTTATCCAGACCCATTTCTGACTGCTCTGTCAAACAGAATTGGAGGGATGATTCAATTACTATGGTTTTGGCATGGCAGTGGCAGCAGCTCTGAGCACTTTAAAGACCCAGCCCTCCCCCGAACTCTACATCTTTGTCTGTAATGCGCCAAATGTTAAATTATATGCAGCCATTTAAATGAATGAGTTTTGATGAGGTACAAACTGTGGCAAATAAAGAGCTAATGAAATGAGCCCGAGATGATGAGTTCCAACATAGATTAAGGCTAGACAAGCTATGATCGTAGTCATGATAATGAAATGATATTGAGATTATGGAGGATGATGGGGATGCCCTAGTGGTCAACAATTCTAAAAGTGAAAATAAGGCTATAGTTTAAACTTTAGTTGTTTTAGTGTGTCTTACACCATCTTGCAAGCATTTTATTTAGCAATTCAAAGATCAAAACATGCAAATTTCGGATGCAAATGTATTTCAAGAACAAATTAAAAAATTAGAGAGCTGTGGAAATGTCAAAATTTTTTACAGAACAAAATATTTTTCAAGTTATGTACGTCTGCATTAACTATTATTGCTATTGGAAACGTTGTCTGAACCCATCATTTGTTTTTTGTTGTTGCAGTTAATATAATGATAATAATAATAATAATAATAATAATAATAATAATAATAATAATAATAATAATAATAATAATAATAATAATAATAATAATATCGTTACATTTAGTTTTACGAAAATACTACATTCAGACTAATTTATTTTTAATATCGTGGGAAATCTTAACAGAATAAGCGGCAGAACACGACGAAGCCCTAGATGGAGAGAGCGCTGAGATCCTGGCAGAGGTTGAGGTCAGTCTACATTATTGTCAGAGAGGAGGGAAGCTTTCGTGTTCCCTCTCATGTACTTAAAGGTGCTTTAAGTGTCCCCGAACAGCTGTTAGCCACAGCGTTACACCTGTGAAGTTTGCTCATGTGAAATATGCTGGAAGGAGGGAGCCAAGCAGCCTGAAGTCAGAACAGTGACCCCTTCAAATTTTAATTAACTGCGAGCAGATGCACTGAAGACAAAGGTTCAATAAAGGACAAATTGGGAAGCATGAAGGAAAGAGAGAAGGAGGTAAAGAGGTGGGAAAACATGCACGCAGCCAATCCGATAATTTTGCCCTCTCTAAACTTATCCTACTCGGGTTCGCTTGCCAGTCTCAAACGCTCTGAGACGCGTCTTTAACCATATTTTTATTTAAAATCTGATTTGTTGAATTTTTAATATTATACTTTAGGTTATTATTAGTATTATTACGTTGCATTTCAATTAAATACAATAGCTGGACAGTTGGTAGATAGCATATCAGAAAGACCCCCAAAAAGGTAAAATTGTATTTAAAAAAAATTAGTTTTAAAGCATCTAAATATTATTTAGTTGTTTATTTGTTTCTTCGTTCGTTCGTTCGAACAATATGTGCATTTATATTATTATTTGAGTTTTCAGAAACTGCTCAAATAAATTATTTCACAGGTATAATTCCTCAGTGTTTGCTGTTATCCGGTTCACCAAAAACGCTCCCTGGGGGATACACAGCCAGCTGTCTGGCAGCGTCTGACCTGTTTAAATGACTGTTACCGCGATCAGCATGCGATGAACTCGTGAAGTTTGCTCGGGTACAAGCACATTTAATCAAAGGACGCCAAGTTCCTTCTAACTTGTGCGAGCGCGAAAGCGCAGTAAACCTGAAAAAAGTGCGTCAAAACTTGTGTGTTTTACCTCAGATTCGAATAATTGATTTTCAACCTGAAATACAATTGAACAATTGGATTTGAACACCTTTTACAAAAGTTACAAAGAAAAAAAACAACTTTGCTTGAGCTTTAAAACCTGGCGGTCAATGTACAATGTTTTTATATTAAATTAAACACTCGTGTAATAGTTACTCTAAAAAAGTATTTTTTTTTCAAATCAATATCTAAATCAATGGCCTGAAGGGTTAAAACATACACAGCACGGAAATATAAACATCTGAGAGACGTTTATACAACGTCTTATTATATCAGAAGCAGTAAAGTTTTTGGTCATTTTTTGCTTAGCGGATGTTTACTTGATGTTTTTTTTTTTTTTTATCAACATTATAGACGCGAAAAAGATTTCTGGGTGAATTAACGATCAAAGCATCATAACATTTGTGTGTTGAAACGGATTCTAATTAAAGTATTAATTCTTCTAGAAAAGACTTCGATTCACAACCTTCTTCAAATCCTTTAGTATCATTCAAATATTCGAAAGCGTCCAAGACGAAGCTTAAAGATTAGTATTAGACTAAACTTCTGCCTCTGCATATCTAAAATACCCAGTAGTGCCTGTGAGCAGAAATATTCCAATGGGATATCTTATTTTAGATCGATATAAGAATGAAAGATTGTCTGCTAAAAACGAGATAGCTCACGTAAACCGGCCCCTACATCTCCCAATCTGCGCCTAGAGATTGTGATGATGGAAAGCCCTTGGACTTGGAGAACTGATTACATCAAAGAATCCCACGGTTATAGCTATCATTGGAAGTAATCTCCAGTGCTCTCTCGTCTCTCTCCTAAACATCCAGCGTTTCTCATTCCACTTGTCATTTTCCCCATGCTCCTGTCTCTCGTCTGCTCGTCACAACCTGTAATAAACTGGCCTTTTTGTACCGAGTTAAAGTCCAAAGGCCATCAGATTTATTTCCAAATGACAGAAGAGGGGACAAGGGACAACCTTATATCAGTCTCCTCTTTCTCCCCGCACTCAAGGGAAAAATCGTCACAATTCGGTAAGTCTTTTATTACAAAAACACTGTTTTAATTAACACCGGTTAAAATGCTCCTCTAACACATTTTATTCCCTTTTCTGAGGCTCAAAAATCTGTTTATTTTACCACTATCATCCACTTGACTCACAGCCCATGTCTTTTAAAGATCTGAAGAGAAACAAATTGCACCCTGCCTGACTGCAATATCCCAAGTACTTTAAAATGAAATAGTCATTACAATTGTAGGACCCCCTGCTAGCTCCATAGTCCCCCTCTGCTTCTGTTTAACTCTTTCTTTCAATGCTCTCTTTCAATATCTTCTTTACTTTATTTTACTTTTTTCATGCTTAGAATTTCTTTCTTTCTTTCTTTCTTTCTTTCTTTCTTTCTTTCTTTCTTTCTTTCTTTCTTTCTTTCTTTCTTTCTTTCTTTCTTTCTTTCTTTCTTTCTTTCTTTCTTTCTTTCTTTCTTTCTTTCTTTCTTTCTTTCTTTCTTTCTTATTACTCAGATCAATCTTTAAACAACATTTTAAATAAATAATAAAATAAATTAATAACAACATGGATAAAAATGTGTTTCTTAGTTGTTTACTGTAGAGTTCTAGTTTATGTTTTTAGATATTATATTATGGCCAAGTTGTCACAAATACCTTTCTTTCTAGTTTGATTCGTTTTCTAGTTTTTTTCAAAAAACACAAGAATTTCATTCATTCATTCATTTTTTTAACCAGCTTATTCCCTTTTTTAGGGTCACGGGGGTCTGCCGGTGCATCTCCAGCGCATATTGGGCGAGAGGTGAAGGTACACCCTGGACAGGTTGCCAGTCCATCGCAGGGAAATACATACACATGAAAATAAAAAAACAAACAAACAAAAAATCATCAGTTAAGCAACAGCATTTTCTTGATTTAATCTTTCTTAGTATCTCAATCTGGCATATACATTTTACAATCACATGTAAGCTTTCTGACTTTACAATTGACCAAAAAGACTGCTGTTGATGTCTTCCACAAGGAGGGTCAGCCACAAGACAATTAGCAAAAGGCCATTCATTTGCAGGGTGTTGTATTCAATTTTTCAAGTGAGTGTAAAGTTAAGGTAAGAATAGTTAGAGCAAAATTATCCATAAGACTTAACCTGAGAAAGCACTTCATTCTTTCTTCCGCTGTATTAAAATGCTGAATTCACTTGCAGCTGTGGATATTAATGAGCTTGATTGTCCAGCAAACCTGTCTGAGCTGAACCTCATATTGATTATTGTCGAGAGGAAGATAGGGGTCACCAGACATGAACATACAAATGATCAGAGGGCTCCTATATAATCAAATGCAGTACACCTGAGCAGTGGCTAGTTGTCACTAAGCCATGCTGCATTGAGGCAATAATTCATGCAAATCATGGCCCAGCTAATAATTGTGTAAACTGCATTCAATAGATTTCCAAAAGCTTGACATTCCCATGTAAAATATCCATGTACAGTATGAAAAATTATTTTTTTTTAGATAAAACAATTTAGGTCTTATTAACTATGAGCAATAATCATCAGAATTTTAAAATACAGCTCCATTCACAATATTTGACAGTTTTTAACATATCTGCAACATATTAGTTTCTGTATATATTTCCTTTTTTTCCAAATCATGTCCTTTAAAAGCTTCAAAATTGATTGTACAGTGTGGGTTTTGAATCATCTAAACTTTCATTTTTCTTCACCAAACCCCTGCATTAGCACATTCACACGCCATTTGAAATGTTGCATGTAAAACATCTGTACTTGTGCTTGTGTGTGGGCAGGACATCCAGCTGCTGTCAGTGACCTGCAGTGATTCCTCCTGGACCTGAGCCATTCAGAGGCTATGAAACATGGCCTCGAGCTTCCTGTGTGCTTTCTGGATTCTGCCATTCCAACACAAGCACATCTCCTTTGAACCAGAGCTCTGGTGTGCCTCCCTCTGTAACAGTTGACCAAGTACTGCCAGGACACAAATCCAGATCAACAGCAGTACATTTCCTCTTAGTACATTGCAATGTAAAACCAAAATATTGCTTGTCGTCGCTAAAGAGGGTCAAGATAATGGTGAGCACAATAACTCAGGTTGTGTCCTCTAATTAAGTATTTATGCGGCAGCAACTGGAGAAAGAGATATAGTTTTACACCACAGCAAGCGCTCAGTCGGTTTTCTTCCCTCCCCCTTCTGCTTTTCCCAATGGCAGCAAGGCCATCTTTTTGTGCACTTCCAGCAATGATATCAAAAGGTTTTTTAGTCAAGCCAAAGAGAGGTCATTCTAATAATACCCAAGGTCATCGGTGGGAGCCAATGAGTCTCCCAGTCATTTTTCATTTGTTGCAAGAGTTAACGACAGTTGCAGGGGGACGGGAACTTGGAGCCAGAAGCCATGTGATGTCACAGACACATGCCAGGGGATTATGAGGGCAGGCAGGGGACAAGGGCTGTGGATTTAAAGATGCAAATGTATGTGCTCTTGAAAACCACTGACATAAAATAAACATCACGAAATGCCCTCCATGAAAAACAGCCTCTCACATTTTAATTGTGATTGGAATTAAAACCAGATGCAATTCTGCGTTTAAAATCTTCACAAATATGTGTGATGTAGATAAAAACTCAGACTGGTTGCTTTTGTTCAATAATGTGAAATACAAATAAAGGAAGTCCGATGTCTTCTCATTTTTTAAATGGGATAAGTTCAATAGATTCCAATCTTGGTCAACCAGGGATTTTATTGTGTAGCTGCATTATCTATAGGAAACTGAATTTGCTCTAAGCTTTATAAAATAACTATTATAAAGTTATTTTTAAGAATAAGAATTTGCGTCAAAAAGTCAAAATAATTTGTGAAGCTCACACTGTATAAATATTCTTGCTCTAAACATAATTACCGGTATGTAATGAGATAGAACTTAATGGATTTCATTTATTTGGATATTACCAATCAGAACTTGCTGATTTTTCAGGTTTTGAACAACAGATGTAGATAACCAATGAGAAAAATCTAATTCATCACCATAAATCTTGAATGATTGAATCTGAACCTCTAAACCATTCTCAGAATGTTTTGTTTGTGAAGTCACAAACCTTCCACACATGATTCTGGACTTCACTCCTAGTGCACATCTGAAGAGGTTAAGACTATTTTTCCCACGCCCAAGCAGCACAGTTTATTGTGCTATTATGCAAAAATACCAGTACATATTTACTCCCAGTCAGTCATTGAAAACATAATAGGCCACAGTGGTTCCTGGCCACTATAGGGTGCAAGGAGCTGCCCCACCCCTCACCACTTCTTGATCTTAATGTGAAGAAGAATTTATGTATAAATGTGAAAATAAATGAAAATACTTTGATGCATTTTGGGTTGGGGAGCTGCTGTAAGGGTTCTTTTTTGACAACTTGTTTCTTTTTTGTTTACTTGTAGAATGCAGTGCAATAGAGCAAAGTTTAGTAGACCAAATAGACCAAAAGCCATTTGACTTTTTGAGTACCTCTAAACCTGTAAACCTTTGGCTAGATGATAAAACCTTTTGAAATTGGACTGCCATATCTACTGCTTTAGTACCTTTATTTGTGAGATTGCATGTAATCCCAGTGTCAAAGCTAGTTTACTGGTTCCCTTCGAAACTCAAATGACATCACTGACCTAATTCTAGAAAAGCCATCACAACAGTTGCTGCCGTGTGCCTAGCTACAGCTGGGTATTCAAATATGGACAAGAACATCCAGGCAATTTTCTTCTGAGGAATGATCTGAACCCACCCCCCTCTCATTTTTGGGTCCTCATGTAGATAGCTCTGTTCCTTCATCACAAGGTCATGGACTGTAAATATGAATTGTATTTTGCATTACTTTCAGATGAATGAAGCTGTCAGAGAAATAATACCAGCGTTCAGTCCTGCATTCTGCCACTTCTTCACATTTTTTTGGCCATGAGGTCACAGGCAAATTGGAAGTGGCAGCTCAGCCAGAGTGTTCGACAGACTAATATTGTCGGAGTCGCCTGTCATAGGCCAGATCAGAGCTGCACAACACTTACTGTCTGCAAGGGGTCCCTGTGCTTAGGTTGAGCGAACATTGTCCTGCATTGTTTGGATGTTCTTTTGGGAACACATAGATATATATTTTAGGAAATTAACAGAAAGTTATTTCTTTCTATTATTTCTCAGCTTTTTCTAAAGTAATTTTTAAACATGTTTAATGTGGTCTCTACAATGTGTACAATGTGATCTGTTGAAATGAAATTTAGGGTTTTGTATAATATCATCCTTGTCAGCTATAAAATAAAAACACGAAAAAACTTTTGATTCATCCATAAATGGCATTTTTTTCCTAATTCATGCTGTTACTCTTCATGGGAATAATGATGCTGCAGAGCAAATTGCATTTATGATTGTTTACTTATACATAAAATGAAAAAAAAAATGCCAGTTGATTTGCATGCAAATTCTGACAAAACAAGCAGTTAGCATTGTAAAACTACCAACCATGGCAAAAAGAACACAAGGCAATTTAACTGTGAACACCCCCCATGGTTACAATGTGTGCAAATGTGGGCTCCCCCAAGCTCACCTTATAGTTTGCACCTTAACATACAGGTTGGTTAGGTGGGGCTATCCAAATTTCCAAATGATAGGATCATTTCCTATCATCCTATCATATCCCAGCACCTGATAAACAAGCCCACACTGCACCCCCCCCTTCCCACCTCCACACAACAAACTTTTAAAAGCTCAAAGCAATAAGACAAATACTAGAAAAAACAGACTTGTCTATCAAATTGCCATTGTCATGAGCATGTCAGAAATCCATGCTTCACGCCAATGCATCTGATGCTTGGGTTGCACTTTGTGGTACAGCTGCTTGACCATGGAAGCTCAAACTCATGAGTTTATCTCAAAAGTATAAAACGATTGGTGGTCTGCGGTAATTGACTGCTGAAAGTTGATGTCTTCTGCACACTTTGAGCCTCGGCACTGACCCCACTCATCTACTTTCTATAGCAACCTGGCTGAGTTGATGCCATTCCTTAACAATTCTGTTGTAATTTAAAAGGCATTTGACTGTAGAAATTTTTTTTGCGAGAGCATTTCACAACAGGGTTTGCTGTACTGGTGGCATCACAGAAGCATTCAAAAATTCACTGAGTCCCTGTGAGCAACACATTCTTTCACAAATGCAGTCATCATGCTATACAAATGTAGACATGAAAGTGATTAGATGGAATAAAATTACTTATTTGGGTGAGTAAAGACTTTTGCCATTGTAAGTTGTGGTAGAAACTGAATAAGTTTAGAAAAATAGTCAAACATTTGTTATACTACCTTAAAGATGTTCTTTATTTGCTTAACTGTGATGTTTTCTAATTGAATTAATTAAATCTAGTTCAAAACCAAAGCCAAATCAATCCTAATAAAGTATTGTTTAGTTTATATTTCTTATTAATAATGTTCTTTTTAAACACTTTTAAGTTGTATGTGTGTCATTGCATTTACTGGAAACACAAAATGTGATCATGAAGAAAAATAACAGTCTCCAAATATATATTTTTTGTGCCTGACCTTCAAAAGAAATGTGAAAATGAATGTGGTGACATCTAAAAACGAATTATTATAAATCTATGGGGACTTATATGTTCCATTCTCCCTCAAAACATGCAAAACATAAAATAATGGCACCTGCCACTGGTTAAATGGAATATATGGTAGAAACGCTGGAGGCTTATATTGGAGGGTGGGGGTGGGGAGGTCGATAAAATGGAAAGAGAAATGCCTTCTCAGGAGTGAATATTCATATCAGCATTGTCATCTGCAATAACAAGAGGCGTCCATTTCACATCATTCATAGTCTGCTGATGTGAGTTAGAACGGATCTGGATGACATCTAAAAGAAGAGTGGAACATTCCCATCTATTCAACATGGCCACAAAAGGAGGAGACTGGTCAGCATGGCCTTCCAGAAGACATGATGTTATCAAAATATCAAAAGTAAGTCGTGCACAAGAGCTCTGACAGGGGTCAAGGTCTGCGTCTACATCTTCACATGTGTCAGGCTAGGTCTGGCTAGAAGACCTGTGGTGTAAATGGGCTTCTACGCCTGTCATCCCCTTAATAGACTTGTCAAGCAATGGCAGAGCCCAAGGAGCAAAGCTTGTGGCATGTTTTGCAAGCACCATATGGGGAGATGTCATGAAGTCATCAAGGACTTTACGTCAAACATAAATGGAGGTTTGTTTCAATGGATCAGTTTTTAATCGCAACCTACTCAGAGCTTCGTTTATCATAAATTGTTGTGAGGTATGATGATGATTAACCCAAGGCGACCCCAACGCGACATCTAAAAGCCATCGATTTAATTGGTTCTGAAACAACAAGTCTTTATTAAAAAAACATGATCTTAATGCTTCTCTGACGTCGGGTGTTTATGGCAACAAGCCGTTTGGTTTGCGAGAGTAATCTAAAGAAGATCTTTGATTTAACTTTGACTACCCTAAACTGTTGTCATTCATCATATTAAGGGCTCATTTTGGGTTGTGAAAATACAATAATTCAATTCGTCGACAATTTTCGTTTCTTTGGACTGCAGAATTGTCTGCAGCACATAAGAAGAGGCTCATAAAACAAACCGAAGGGGTTAGTTCGTTCTTTAACATTCTTGCTTTACAGTTCTTGGCTGTTTTACCCCGTATTCTGAAGGCGTGAAAGCGAAACACATAAGCAATCGCACCAGTCGTAACTAAAACAACTGATGTTGGAATCGAAACCTCAATTCTAACCAACCACCATGAGGTATATTTTTAGCGGCCCACTTTTGAGAAGTGCTCTTTGTCATGTGCCTACATGTGATCAGTGAAGTCGTCGTTAGTATATTTAATTGTTCTTTCTATGCTCCGTATATGTCACACCCACATAGAGGATCGCTATTAACAAGGGCACCTTTAATTATATTAGAAGCGACAATTTCAAATAATCATCTCTCTTCTCTCAAGAGCAAAAGCACGGATTCTCTTGGTCCGGAACAGTCTTCGGTTCATCACGAATTCTTTAGCGGATATCACTCTTATTCCCTCACTCTGATTCTCTTTCTCTCGCGCGCGCACTCTTTCTATATCCTCCTCTTTCTCTCTGCTTTCTTTCACTGATCTGAGCTTGAAATGCGAAGGCAGCACAGCACTAAGCCTTCAAACGTGTGATTTTTTTCAAAGGATCTCTGGAAGCAATCTCAGCTCGCCTGACCCCTGACAGCTGCATCTCTCTCTCTCTCTCTCTCTCTCTCTCTCTCTCTCTCTCTCTCTCT
>SRMA01025830.1:48766-91381 GCA_007224835.1 Danionella cerebrum | reverse complement strand
CTCTCTCTCTCTCTCTCTCTCTCTCTTTGATTTACACCTCTGTCACTCAGTTCAACCTCTGAAAACACGTGTAGATACCAAATATGTCCACCATCTACGTTTAATAATAATAATAATAATAATAATAATAATAATAATAATAATAATAATAATTGTAATTGTATTTTATAATTGTAGCCACATAAGTGAACTCCAAATAAAAAAAAGATAAGATGCTGCAGTTAATATTAACTTTATTGTAGGCTAAGGAGTGAGAATCGATCAAAACATTGTGTAATTCCCCTTTACCTTAAACTGCATTTGTTTATGGCAACTTGATATTAGTTATCTCGTGAAATTGTTAATTTATGTATTTAACTTCCACATGAAGCTGGCTTTGTCGTAAACAATCCGTTTGTTACTTGTTTTCAAAAAGTATCTAAATAAATAAAAAAAATACACACATAAGCAATTGGGTTGAATTTAATTTCAGACACGGAAAGAGAATTAAGTGAGGTGCGACTACGGATGACTTTATTATTATTATTATTATTATTATTATTATTATTATTATTATTATTATTATTATTATTATTATTATTATTATTATTATTATTATTATTATTATTATTATTATTATTATACATAGCCATTGCCTTTAACTTTGCCATTCGGTTTTCTCTCTCGTGTTGTTATTTTATTGAATTTGTTTGTCACCATTACCGTTTTGAATCTTTTTATCATCGACCATGATGTGACTCAATCCCTGCTGTTAGTTTATCAGTATACCTTTATCAGTGGAGGTTTTCTCGCTGTTTTTCAGGGAGCAAATGTTTTGGGACCCTCCCTCTGCAGAATAGAGCCTGTAGGCACTATCATTAGATCGGATGGCAAGTCTTTATAAAAACGTGTTTTGCATAATTATATACCAAAGCCAGAATAGCCACCCTCAAATTTTATGGGTCAAATAACATTCACAATTGCCACATTATTGTCCTCCTAAGTCTGGCCCAAACAGGGACAGCGAATAAAAAACAGACTCAACTTCCTAAACCCTGGGATTATATATTGTGTCAAGGCAGAAAACTTGTTTACATTTATAAAAATTGCCAAACGTCTCAGTTTAAAATATAATAATAATAATAATAATAATAATAATAATAATAATAATAATAATAATAATAATAATAATAATAATAATAATAATAATAATAATAATAATAAAGAAGTAGAAGAAGACCCTTTAAATATCAAAAATGATATTTCGTATGGTTTGTAAATGGAATTTCTGCAGGTCTACGAACACGGAGCTGTCGACAACAGAACAGCAGTGGAGCAAATAAAAACAGAATAAAAGTTCAGTGGGTCGATTGAAGAGGTCATACAAACTTAGAAATGTGCTTTCTTGTAAATTATGCAAGACCACATGCAGTAGTTCACACAAGCGTCTGACATGGAAAATAATTCATCAGAAAAATCTTCTATTACTACTATATCCTGCTGCTACACCCACTCTTAGAAGAAGAAGAAGAAGAAGAAGAAGAAGAAGAAGAAGAAGAAGAAGAAGAAGAAGAAGAAGAAGAAGAAGAAGAAGAAGAAGAAGAAGAAGAAGAAGACGAAGAAGAAGAAGAAGACGAAAAAGAAGAAGGGTGATGTAAACCAAGCGTTAAAATGAAAACCACACAAAGTTTTTTGCATGCTAAACAAATACAAAAATAGAGCAAGAACTATGAACGGAATGATGATTAAATTAACATGAATCGTTCATGAATGGTTTTTATCGATACGTGTATAAAAGAGCCAGCTGTGTTTGCATTATGACGACAATATTTGATTTGCAAATCTTAAATAAAGCCAAAGTAAAAAGATAGCAAAGTTGCAGAGGTTGCTCATGAGAAACGGACATAAAATTATAAATGGGGTGGATATCCATACACTTGACCAAGAAATATGACTATTTATTAGTGTTTGATACACAGTATTTCTTCAACTTTAGACAAAAGCTGGTAGAAAATAACCTGTTTTGACATTTGAACTAAACAGCGCCATCTTGTATTCAATTCTGCAACTGCACCCTGAGTGAAAAAATAACACGTCTGACTAACGATGGGGTGAATGTTGCCTGTATTTAAATACACACAGGAAACAGTTAAATGTCTATTTCAAATAAAAGTAACACAATTAATTCCTAAATCCAAATGTAAACAGGGAACGCAACAATTCGATCAAAAACTCCTTCAATGGTGAACTGCATGCTTTGCATTCTCTGTATCTTCAGCAGTGGACGATGGACAGCATGCTTACCTCTCTCAGCATGACTGGCAGCAGTGCTCGAGAATTTAATGCAGCCGTGGCTTATTGTGCAATCCACGCAAGAATTGGAGCTGGAGGGGGCCACTAATGATCTTCAGCAGAGATACAAGGGGTGTGTGCGTGCGTGCGCCATCGGCTTCTCAATGCTCATATGTCGACAAAGTAATCCGCAAGCTCTTTCACCACACCAAAGTCAAGAAACACGTATAGATAAATTAACTAAATAAATGAATAAATTACTAATGTAAAGACAAAAAGTAAAATAAAAAAGTAATAAAAGTAATGATAATATGTCACTAGTGATACATAGTCACTAGAACAATTTAACAACTATCGTTATAACAAAGATTGTTTGGTATAAATTACCTTGTGTGGCATATAGACTATAGTGTAAGCGGCCATCATCGTGTTCATCTTGACCTGTTGGTGAATCCGAGTAACTTTAATTCCATTCCAAAACATCTGAAAAGTGAAGACGTAGAAATATGGTCCCCTTTCATCATGGGGGATTTTTCTTTCATATTTTTTTTTTTATATTTTCGGTACTTCGATTTTCAAACAATATAAAGATATTTTTGTATCCAAGGGGAAAGGCGCGGTTCTTGGTGGAGATATTGAGAAGAAAGAGAAATATTGGGAAGTTGAAGACAAAGACATCGAGGCCTACATCTCTCGGTGTCTTTTTACGTCGTTGGGCTGAGAGCATCTGATATTTCTCACTGCGTCAAACACGTCCGCTCTCTTTAAAAAAAGAAAGAATTTGACTATAATCACACATGACTAAACTCGTGTATATGATTAGAATTAATGTAATTTCCTAGAGAGGAAACACAATTTTGCTTATTTTTGTTGTAATCAATAAATGTGTATACTGTAATAGCTGTTTTATAAACCGGTGTTATGGTGTTCAACATATAAAAAAAACTCGTAATAGGCAAGATTCTACCATTCTTAATAGGGTTCTATAAACAGTATAAAACACGCTGTAGTATAAACAGAACAGGTAGTATGTACCGTAGTATAAAGATTATATCAGACTGTAGTATATACTGACTATGCTACAGTAACTTCCACACAGAAATAAAGTGCTGCTATTGAACGGGCATTATAAAACACTGTGCTCTTTTGAACTGACTGAAGTTCTGATAACTTATTTTAATAGAATATTTTTAAGGATACGTAGCTGGTAAACTATGTCAAGAGTACTTGCCTATCTATAGATTCAGTATAAAACACATCAACCGAAACTAATAAATAATCTTACCTCATAGAGCATATTCGCAAAAAATGTATGTAATTTCTATGATCACGTATACTAAAAGTATTCTAGTGAGGCTGCATCGCAAGCATATACGTTAAATAAACGCAGGGAACAGTCATTCGATTTCACGGTTACTTTTATACTCCGAGAATTGAAAGTTTTAGGACTTTTCTCATTTTCCCGCTTGAGTTTACTCCTCTCCTCTTATTGGTTGCTGTTTCGCGCTCAGTAAAACAAATTCACTGACACACAGTCAACGTTAAAGGCCGCCTGCAGATATTGAAATGCTATTCTTTTTTTTGATTTCGTGATTTCAAATACTCAGCTAGAAAACAAATCGTCGTTGAAATGGCGATTTTACGCTTTCGTGTGTTTTAGGCTAAATTGTATGCTACTGTCTGCGAGTAGAGAATTTTTAGTAAGGTTTGAAGGAGTAGAGCCAAAAATAAAAAGAGTGAAGTGGTGTAGGGGAAATTAGCCAGCAAACTTTTAACTATAATATTTAAGCTATATAGATATCTGATTCTTTTTGTAATTTAACTTGTTAATGATAAATAAAATATATTTTATATCAGAAAAACATTTTCAGTGTCGGCAGCTGATAATTTGACCCGTTTTACTCATTTTTTAGAGTAAATGAACACCAGGTTCTGAATAAAGTCAGATGCTTTTTATTGGTGTAGATCTTTGCAGTGTCAGATCCCATACCTTTTAAGCTTATGTTGGTATAGAGTAAGTTAATAAAACAACAACTTAAGATTTCCACTTTTTAAATTTATTAGTTCTTTAAAAAAGCCGAACAGACAACACCTCGAAGTATCTTACCAACCCCCTCAGTCTCTCCTTTTGTTGGCCAAGGTCTCGGGAGGTCCTGAAGTGACAGTTCTGTGAATAGCGGGTAGATGGCACAATTTTCAAACATTTAGAGAGAAGAGCCCACCGAGCCGAAAGCATCAGGTCTATTTGAAAGCATTTTTCTTCTAAATAACAGGCGGATATGATCTATATTTTTTACACTAAAACGGTGAAAAAAAATAAATTAAAAAATAAATAAATTAATGAAAAAATAAATACTAACACTAATATTACTACTACTACTACTACTACTACTACTACTACTACTACTACTACTAATAATAATAATAATAATAATAATAATAATAATAATAATAATAATAATAAAAACAATAATAATCGTTTGTGACTCAAATAAAACTATTTCCTTCTGAATTGAGATTCAAATTATATATTACAATTATATTTAATTGTAATTATTTCTTTATTCAAGACAAAGTTGTAAAGAATGTATTAATAGGCGATTCAAGTGATATAAAGGGCATCT
Organism: Danionella cerebrum; assembly: GCA_007224835.1. Lineage (NCBI taxonomy): Eukaryota > Metazoa > Chordata > Actinopteri > Cypriniformes > Danionidae > Danionella > Danionella cerebrum. Next base: position 86,486 of record SRMA01025830.1, on the reverse strand, counting down.
AACGTTAAATTGTCGTCATTTGCAGGGGATGGGTGTCAATGCTTTGCTTATTATCACTTCTCTTTGGTAGTCGCTATGGAAACCAATTGCTGGCTCTTCCTTCGTCGAGCATTATACTAACACGAACGAACACATGACAGACCATTTAAAAGGCCAGGATGACTTTTGCCTAACTAACAAATTTGACTAAATATGACCATTCGGTCCTCTTAAAGGCAACCCCACCCCAAACAGTAATATTTCACTTGTTTTTAAATTAATTTTTAATTATGATTTCTTAAAACACCATTATTTTCATTCCTTGAAATTTAAGTCGCTTTCGGAAAAAACGTAATAAATGAATACGTGTTAATGAATAAACTAATGAATAAATGTTAATTGTAAATGTAACGTGCTTTATATGCATCATGAGTCTAAATCAGATGAGTTTTTATGAGCTAATGTTTAAATAACTTAAATCACAAACAAAAATATAGTGAATGGTGTTGTGAACGACGGAGACATTCGACAGTAATTGGTCGTGAAGTTTCACAGAACATCTAATAGCAATGTCACGGTTTATTGGTCGATCCCAAATATATATACTTAGTATTATTGGTGAATCAAGGTGGAAGTTGAAAAACGTTTGCTGCTGCTCCGAGAGGGCAGCCTCTTCTCGACTTTTTTCCGAGAAGAAATAAATAAAAGTGACATTGTACTGAGGGAGACCTCATTAGTTCGTTGTCCGACGCTAATAAAAGAACAGAAGTGCAAATTATAGAGTTCAGCCTCAACACACGCTCTGTCAACTAAAATCAAGCCTGTGAAGCCATGATCCAAATTACTACTAACCTGCTCTGGGGAGCCCATCAAGCAAAGAAACGGACAATTCCGCTAGGAAAATATAAGTTACCACGATAAAAGACAAAGTTTTTGTTGTATGATAGGGTTCTAGCAGAACGGCTTGAGTGCAAAAAAATGTTAAACACTTAAAGCCTGTGCAAATACTCGTGAACTACTGAGTTTTAGGTTTCTTTTCTGCGCCACAAGGCTTCTACATGTATTGGGTCTCTAATCAAACACACACTCTGGACAACGTTTAAAACAATAACAAACAGCCATCAATCATCAATCTGGTCATCTGGGGCTTAATCAATAGTCCAGAAAAAAAAAACAGATTCAAGCTATTGGCTATACCTAACAGTTGGATGGACCTGAAAAAAGCGTGAATAAAGAAGCAAGTTTATGCATTTTACAGTAATTAAAATATTTTGTTGCGCCATCTTATTTCAGTTGTCTTACAAAGCCAGACCTACAAAATAACGTCATCGACCTAATGTTTTAAAATATTAATTTTCTAAAATAAATAAAAGGTCGAAAACGAGAGCGTTTTGTAAAGTCGTTTTTAGGAAGGGTGTCTCGATTTCTGAATTTTTTGAATGTTAGATATTACAAAAATTGTAACATCATCCGGACTTGAAACTTTCTGAGGCCTTAGGTGTCGATTAAGCTTTTCTCCAGCAATGTGGTTTCTATTAGAACCAGCTTTTTGCTCCGGGGAGACATGCTTCCCCTGGTTTGCCAGTCGCCATATTGACTCAACTAATAGAACACCAAACTACAGGCGCGGTTTTGATGATAAAGCTTTACAATTTGGTGTCCTTCGAGAACCGTAAAAGTGACTCATAAAACACAAATTTTGACAATAACATTGGTCTGCATTTTGTTATCACATTTACAGCTAGAATAGATTTCATTTGACATACTGAACCACCAATGTTGAATCTCATCATAATTTCACATCCGACGTGTCAGTACCTGCACCGCAGAATTTAATATTTAAATGGAAATGCGAAAAAGTCCGGTAGTATATTCTATAAAAAGTATAGTAAATTCTTCATTTTTTCAACAATGAAAAAAATATATAATAAAATAAATATTTTTTAATATATTTTACGATAATTAAACTAATATTTAGGTGTAATGCATTTCTTATAGTTTGAAAAAATCCGTTATAAAAAGAAAAAAAAAATAGAAATACCCTCGCTCCCAACCCAAGCTCACCCTTTGCACACAAACACAGATTAGAAAGACACAGATTTGTCAGCTAATCAAATAACACAACAAGAAAAGCCTTTTGATTTCAAATTCATAAATTATAATTTAATACCAAGAACAAATTTACAGCAGAATGCTTGTTCACAATAAGCTAACACAAACAAACAAGAATTGTTTTCAACTATAAACTTCCACACACACTCACGTATATCACTTGCAATTAATAATGATCAATAATAATAAAAAAGTATCTATACGTTATCAATACCCTGCAGTAATATATTTTATATATTTATATAAAACGTGGGTCAGTTTAAACTGTTCATAATTACAATCATGTATCATTCACTGGTCCATATGTGGCAGGGAACAGTCCAAAACAACTGTTCAACTGTTCAAACTACGCAATATATGATCCCTTTTATCCAATCAAAACATGGTGTCTTGTGTGCTGAAGAAAAGCCTCAAAACAAGAACGAAATTGCAAGCTTTCACACATACACACACAAGGCATCTGTTACAGACCGAAAAGGAGCAGAACACTAAGTCAAATAGCCACCCCTTTCCAAACCAGTTCACCCTGTTAAGTGTCAATCTATCGTTGAACTTTTTTTTTCTATTTTGTGTCTTTTTTTAAATACAAGGGCTAGTGTACTGAATGCACAGATTATATCTATACAGTCAAAAACATTTACATTTATTTATATATATATCAAAGGTAAAATAGGTTAGCGACCTGTGGCCATGCATTCACAGTCTAAATACATGAAAAAGAAAGGAAGGGAAAAAAATCATTTGTCTTAACATGTATGTACATTACAAACAGAACTTTCAGTGCTACTAGCTAAGTCTGTCACTCATTTGAAGACATTGTATTACCGAAAAAAATTGGCAACCACAGATTTATTCTTAATCACATATACGTGGTATAAAGAAAAAAATTCTTGAAATGAATTGACCTATATTTACAAGAATACTGCCTCTAACTTGTTTTCCCTCAAGTGAAATGAACAATTGTAAATTTTGAGCGTGTCCCCCATGGTGTGTAGTCTTCAGTAACCGTTATAAACACATTTGGACTGTACAGGCACTTTAATGCTTTGCGTGTTGAGGGACATCGACAGGGACGTCTTATTAATACTGCTGCTTTGTCATTGAAAAAAAAAATTGACCCGTCTTTTGCCCTCGTTCAAGTTTGCTAGAGCATGTGTGCAACTCTGATGGGTCACTGTAATACATCCGGGGGAAAAAAAATAAATAGGGAGTTTCCAACCGAAAAGGTAAATACTTATAGTACTATTAGCACTGGATACTGCCGATCATCTCGGAATTCAAATATGTAAAAACTGCAAAATCCGATACGATGATATTTAGCAAACACTTTAATGGCGCAACGATGGATTTTTGTCACTTTAATTTGGACAGTGCTGTACACTAAAGAGGGGCGTGAAAAACAAACACTGCTGAATTAATAATGGTCAGGCATTTTGTGGATAAAAATTCAAGTCGATTATGAAAATATTCCCTACTCTTGTTCATCGAGGGACATCTTTAGAGTAAGTGCGCTTGCAGCATTAAGCAAAGCCTATATTGCTGTGGATTTCGTTTTAATTCTCGAAGAACGTCTTTACATTTCTGAACTGTCAAACTGCAAGTCGTGGTTATTACTAAACCAAAACCCAAGAAAACAAAAATAAACATAACAACTGTATACTACAGAATCACATTGGCCGGTTTGGAACCAGAAAGAATGAATACAAATTACAAAAACAGCTATAGATACATGGACACAGGACAAAATAGCATTTTGGGGAAAAAAAATATTTTTTTCCATCTCCTTTGAAAGTTGCTCCTTAAACATCTGCTGCCCCAGAAAAGATTATAAAAATCCTTTACGTTTTTGTGATAATTTAGTGTATTGTATTTTTGTTTCTTCATTTGCATTCTTTTCTAAAAAATAAAACCAACAAACAAAAGCATCAAATCAAACTGTTCAGGATGGGGAGCAACCTCTGGATTTCGAGGCTTCCACTTAATGTCTCAATTTTAAAATTCACAGTCATTGTATGAAAGTCTTTCTTCGCGAGAGTAAGCTCGAGTAACAGCCGTTTTCCTTCTTACAAAAGAAGCGCTAACTATTGTAGTCACAGCCTTTGATCATTCCTTCTGCCTACTGAATCGACATGTAAGGCCAGTTAAAACTGCTCCCCGACAGCAACATGTCCCTGATGAGGGTTTCAATTGGGGTTTTACCTACCAATCGGACGAAAAATAATTGCTCTATGACCGAAGACGAGACTGTACGAAGAGAGGGTAAGCGCAGTAATAACTTCCCAAATCGAGTTGGCTGGTTGGGGTACTGGCTCCGAACGTACTCCTCCAGAGCGCACTGGGACTTCTCTTGCAAACTTTCCACATGGGCCACATCTGACAGGCCACAAGCATCTACAATGAATGGAGAGAAACGAATGTTTATTACATTAGTCGTGCACCTGGACCACCAGTTTACGAAAGAGAAAACCATCCCACATTAGCACAATTACATTTCCCCTTCATTTATGTCTTTCATCAGTGTGCATCACGATAAGCAACTAATGCAATACCATCCATGTCAGAAGAGATAACTTTTCTTTCAAATTAATTCAGGCTACCCTGTAAGGCAGCCTAAATAAATTATTTCCAAGTCTATTCGACTTGACATTATGGTGTTTGAGTCACAATTAAAAACCCCTTTTGAGCCCCGGTGCATGTCTTCGATGTTTAAATTTCAATTTAGCACAATACAATTTGCTTAAGAAAATCAGGGAGCGATATAAAAATAACAATTATTGTCACAATTAAAAGTATAAAAAAATCGCGCGTGTAGGCTTATGGGACACTTTGCCTTTTAAAAATCAGTACAAACAAACTCGAAGAGCAACTTATACAAACAAACCTCGAAGAGATGTGTTTTATAAGTTTAAAAACATTAGGACATTAGCTGACAAATAGCATTTCCGTTCTCTTTTTGTTTGTTTCATTGAGTGTAAAACAGGCAGGCTGCATACTTGCATAATGATGGAACCTTTATTACACTGGAAATGTGTTAAGTGTATCTTTAAGATAAAGTCCTTTAGAGTTTTTTTTTTTTTTTAACTTTAAAGTTTTTCACTTTAGCTCTGCGATACACAAATAAAGAAAGGAAGTAAGGGTCATGACCCATTTCTGGAACGAGTCCAGCATGTGTTTTGGATCCCTAGATCATCCTAACTAAACAAAGAAATCAGGTTTTTAAACATATCTACTCGTCGATTCATCAAACATCTTAAAATATTCTAGTCTGTTTGTCTCTGTGTGTATGTGTGTTTGTGTAGGTGTGTGTGCGTGGGTGCGTGTGCGTGCGTGTGTGTGTGTATGTGTATTTATATAAGTCTATATGTAAAAAATATATTTAAAACAACTAAGCGGTTATCTTGTAAAGCTGAGTTGTGGTTTGAGTAAACGAAGTATTAGGCCTTCTTCCGTACCCTGTAGCCTGACCCCCTCCCTTGAGCATGACATACTTAATATACGTCATTGCTAATAAATACAAATAGTTGAATAATCTTCAAGATCAAATTATCGTGTATATCATAAAACACAAATAATTACAAATCTTCTAGACTGTGGCGATTAATTTTGTGACAATATTTGTATTTTTAATTAAATTTCAAGCTAGCATACATTACTGACATGTAAGACTACATTTTTTATATAATTACATGTTTTTCCACTTGTTGGTGATTGTCACATAAAAATAATTATCACAATTTAATTCAGACATAAGACCGCTATTTTTTGCTAAATATTAGACAACTATCATTAGATTTCATTACATTTTCCGTGTCAACCGAAGTAATAAAACCCCTTACGCCCATGTGTGTAACAGCTAAGAATAATTATTATTACACACATCTTAAGTTTAACATAGCAAACACTGCATCATGTGATTCAAAAAAATAAAAATAAAAACTTACCTGAAGTGAATAAAACGATGGCCTTCAAGCAGCTGTATTCAGCAGAGTCAACGTGTAAAGCTTTGAGCTTTTCTACTTGTTCTTGGAAGATCCTAATGTGGTCCATAAAGGCGACCACTCTATCCGCAGACATTGGGGAGGCATGGAGGCCAGCCGCCGCCAAAAGAGGAGCCACATGGAGCGGCATCGAGCACTGAGCAGCGTTCAGCACAAACAACTCGCTCCAGGTCAACCTCAAAAGGGCAACCTGGTCAGTAATCTGGAGGTCTGGGAAGAAAGGGATATTCCTGGCCCACTCTACGGCACTAAACAGCATCCTGGCTGCCAGTTCACAAATGTTTTCGATGCCCATGATGTTGTTGGGCTGCATGCATTGACTGCCATACCGAGAGGTTGGGTAGGGTTCCGCGCGTAGAAGGAGAGAGATATATCCGGATAAGTAGGAATGGCAGTGCAGTGGGTCCCCATTTGTCAAGGCGAACTGACCATGGTGTGGCTGTGTGGGTGGCATTCGTCCCCTTTGCACGGCTGCAGTAAAAAGAGAAACTGTAGATATTGATGCTTGAATTCTACAACACAAAACACATTGCTTGACCTTGATTCTATTTTACAAGAGTACTTTACAATTTGTTAAAGAAACTTCTTCATATAGGCTGTCAGTTGAGTCGTGCAAAACTTTTAAAACTACCAGAGAAGCCTGCAATGTTTTACTATTAAGTTAATCAGCATAGAATCATCGACAAATAATAGCACAATACACGACTATTCAAAATGTTAATGTTATCACAAATGAAACAAAAAGCAATGTTAGATTAAAACAAAATGGCCTACGACATCATGCCTTATGACTAAAATACAGTATTTGAAAATCACGTTTACTAGGGGACAATACAGTGAAAACATGCACAAAGACATGAATGCTAACCCTTAACCTATTTAGCTAGCGACAGACTCGACTGGGCTGTCTGTTGAGAGTATGCGAGCCTTTTGGGCGTCTGGTAGAATCCAAAATTCAAATGTACGTGAATATTATTAAAAATTCTATCAGAGATGTAGAATGAAGATCTGAAGACCCTAGCCGAGTGTTTGAGCATAAATGAGTGTCTGTGATTTGACGCTGCTTCTCCAGACTCCCTCGCCATAGCCGCACGGCGTTTCTGCAATGATGTTGTTAAAATCAGTACTAAGATCAATGTTTTCGGTGCCAAATATATGCGGTGCACAATTGTACGTGGCGAGTGCCAACAAGGCACAGTGATTGTCTAAAATCAGCGAGAACGCCTTGCTAACGCTCTGTCTCGAGCGCTAAAGGCGGTTCCTTCGTGTGTAGTGGTCGGTCAGACAGAGAGAGAGGAGTCGGGGACAAACACATGAGGGACGTAGCATGCATGTAAGCTAAATACACAAGACAAAGACATCAGTAAAACAACAAAAATCCCAATACCTTCCCGTCTCATGCCAACTTTGAGGCATTTTTTGAGGCGGCAGTACTGACACTGATTGCGATGGTGCTGATCAATGGGACAATTCCTGTTGGCACGGCATGTGTAAGTGAGGTTCCTTCGTACGCTCCGTTTGAAAAAGCTTTTGCAACCCTCGCAAGTGAACTGGCCGTAATGTTTGCCGCTGGATTTGTCCCCGCAAACCACGCACTCTATGTGCTGCGGCTGCTGCTTTTCCGACTGGTTCTGCGTCGTCTGATTCGTAGGAGCGGGCTGTGTGTTGTTCGGGGGTCCTTGAACGGGGGTCTGAGGTGTCGGAGGGGCAACCTGTGAGGCCGTTAGAGACAGCTGGCCTGGTTGCGGGGTCGGAAGGGATAGTCCTCCTTGGGTTTGCGATGAGAGGGTGCCATGGGTCTCGGCCACATCGTCCTGGGGGCCTCTCCACACTACCATTGCCATATCTATCAGTCAACGTTAAGAAACTTTTTGTTCTCCGTTTTTGGTTTCGGAATTCTTTGTTTCAAAAATAACAATGCAGCACAGTGCCTCGAACACTCAGTAAGGTAAAATAAATAATTCAGGATCGGCACGATCGGTTGGAGTCTGAATGTCCGTTCAAAGTTGCGCACCGAGGAGAGGCTGTAGTCTATTGCTTGAGAAGCCTAAACCAGCGTTACCTTGCATGTGGTTAAAACTGCAGCAAGCCGAATAGCAGCCTTGCTCTTTGAGGCCAAGTCCAGGGGCACTTGCAGTCATCCATCCAGTAAAGCCATCACGGGGAAAATGGAAAGTAAACACGGCGGAAGAAGATACGAACCGAGCACAACGGATAACTTCGCGCGTGGAGCGATGTTCGGGCGCACAGAAAACACGCAGCTCTCAGGGCTTCTACAGAGACACGCCAGAAGTTCCAGCGTAAAGTCTTGAAGAAAACCAACAACTGGCAAAAAAACCTGACGCTTCTTCCTTTTCTTCAGATGAGGTAGCGTCAGCAGCCGCTCGCAGTTGCAGCCAGTGCTCCAGTGGAATACCAAGTCAAATCTCCGGTTAGAAGGACCGATAATAAAACAAAAAGATCACAGCCTATAAAACCTCCTCCATCCGCGGAAAATAATACGAGATAGAGCTGAGAATCAAAGTGATCAAATATGTTAAAAAGGGGGAGGTTAGGAAGTGACTGCGATTTGTAGGCGCTGGGCTGGCAGAATGCTTTCTCTCTGATCAGCTCACTGAGCTCTCTATATAGTGAACTTTGACACGACTGCTGCAACTTAGCACACGTTACCATGGAGATGAGTTGCCTTATATGGAAAGTGACTGTGTTTGACTGGTCAGAGCTCATGGACCTCCCCCTGAACCCTATTGGCTAGTCGGCACTTGTGCTACTTGGTTCTTTGCCAAAGCCAGGGATGACAGTCGAGGAACCCCGTGGTCCTAAAGAGAGTTGAAACAGCTCGATGGAAAAATGAACGCAATAGACAAGCATTCAACATTTTTTTAATTGGGTTAAAATATAAAACCCTTATTTGGCGCACATTTGCAAAGCACTTTCATTACAACACGTCCATCGCTTCATTGATCATTGTGAGGTATTTTTTTAAATACGATGTTAAACAGGCTTCATCTAATTTTAACTATAATTAAAATTGCATATGTTTGTGAGATTTTAAACTTTGCGAGATTTGTTGTATTTAGTCTGAAACGCGTGGGAGTTTGTCATTTCCCTTAATACGCATCGTTATAAAACAGCATGAAACTGCACATAATTCAAGTCAATAATGCACTGTCAATACATTTAAAACCGAGACCTATAAACAAGCTATATACAAGGAATACAATTGAAGTAGGTTATATAACACCATAATGCACATTTAAAGACTTTGGTCTATGTTTAAAACGATATAAAAACAATCAATCCTAGTTTTTGAACTATAAATCATTATTTGGAAGAAATTATGTGGAAAATATGGTGAATTTTATTACAACACGAAGCGAGTATACGTTTAATGTGCATTTTTTTTTGTAAACCACTATACATTAATCTGATTCGTATGCTACATGTCTAAAAGGCTCACGATTTTATAAAAAAACAACAAATAGGCCTTTCACGCAAAGCACATGTATCATCAGGTTTTCAGTCTTTTAATTGAAACAATATATTTTTACTATCAATAAAGAACTATCATGTATAAATAACATTAGAGCATAAAAGTCTCTATCCGTGAAGCCTAATAAAATGGTGTCATTGAAAAAAAGAATGACGAAAGATATATTGAAACTCATAGCATGACACAGGCCATTACCTAACTTAAAGTTATAAACTAACAACATATGTTTTTTCGAACATATCATTGAGATACAAACATATCGCCCTACGCAAAAGAAGAAAGCAAATCCCCAAAAGTCTAATGTTTATTGTTACTGAAGTTCAGGAGCATCGGCTGGTCAAAGTAACTTTCTCCCCTTTGCCCCTCAGGTTAAGTCAAAGCGCATTATAAAGCTTGCATGCAGAAGTCTACTTCTATATCACCAGGGGTTGTCAGAGTTGAGTCCACTGTAACACGGACAGTGCTAGAATCACAGCAGACGCTCCTTTGGAGGAGGAATGCTGAAGAATGGACTTCAAGCAGTATATGGGCGCCTCCTAGCGTTTGAATTATTCCTGTGGACTCGATCTTTAAGGTGGAACCGCGATCTTAAATGGAACCGCATCAGTCGCTCGCCGCTCTCTTAAAGCGAAGTAACACGCGCCTATTTTAATGATTAATGCTATTGAGATTTCTTTATAATTGTCTTGGACGCTGCAGATGTGCGTGTGTACGTCTAGACACACGTTGTATTCCGGAATATGGCTGTTTCGCGCACGGGAATATCACCGCGTTTCAGTTCATTTTGGACAGTTAATTGACACGATCAGAAAGTGAACACCATGCCGTGCCAAATGCTTCATTCAAAAAGCTCCCATACCGCCTAGCCCACACCAAAACCAATGCAGCAGAAGAAAAGAAGACGTTGAAAACCGGGACTTTCCCAAAGCAAGGTGAGTCTTCATATAATATCATTAATTACACACCCTTGTGTTTGCAGGAAAGACGCATGAACACCACTGTCTGCATCAGCTTCATTGGCTAAAGTTACGGACAGGACCAGATAAACAAACAAAAAATGGACCACCACTTAACATATAATTAAAAAAAACCCTGGTGCATGCGTTTACTGTATCTGAAATGTAAGTTTTTTATGTTTCAACAGAAACGTTATATGAAAGTGCTCCACAAACACGACAAATGCTTCTAGGTTTTGACAAATGCTTCAAATTTTGACATTTTGCAATAATGCACATTTCACGAAAGTGTTTATCAACATGCATTGCACAAAACATACCAAATGGATATGATGTTGATTCGTCTCCTCTGTGATGCATCCTTGTGCAGAAAAAAGAAACAGAATATCTCTTCTATTTCGAATTAACCCTGCCGATGGTACGGACTGTTTCCACCAAACTGACGGATTTATTCACAAAATCGACTTTCTGCATTTATTTGAATCATTATTGAAACTGCGTAGAGGGAAAATAAAACAAGTAAAACTTTATGTGAAGCTTGAATTGAAACTAACTTTTTGTGATTATCCAATTTTAACAGCGATGCCCGTCATTGTAAATACAAATAATCGGTTTTCCGATCTAAAAACAAAGAAAAAAATGCTATATTAAAGCACTTATTGTTCAGTAAAGGTAAAAGGCGCCTCAGTACAGCTGCTTTGTGTGGGCAGCAATTGCTGAAGTGGGGGCTGGGGGGGGTGTATGGGGTGAGATATTGGAGCCAGAAGAAACACCTGTCTGTTTATGTTAATTCCAACTATCAATAACTTGCTTTGGCCACTTTAGAATGTGAGGACAAAACTTGATATGCAAGCCATTCGTGACTCGTACTGTATTATTTTATTAAGATCCACTGTTTTTACTGTGTTGGTTGGTGTGTGTGTGTGTGTGCGTGTGTATGCCTGTGTGCGTGTGTGTATGGGGTGGGGGGTGGGGGGGTCTAAAAGATATTTAAAAGTTGACCATAAATGCATTGTTGAAAAATACACTCCAAATAATGTTAAGAAATAATGTTAAAATAAATTTAGCAAAAAATGCTACCGCAGTACAACATGTAGTGGCTGTTGACTTGCAGCAATTGTGTGACTGCCTCAAAACGTTCTCACAGACAAAGCACTTTGCCTTCTTTCTGGTGGTCAAGTTTCATGAATGAGTTTAGCTGTTATTAGAAAAACTAACAAACATAAATTCGAGTTTGACAAATGGCGCATGAAGACACTGTCGACCATCCGACACGTAAACTCCAGTAAACAAACAACTCTTCGGTATCCCGAGTTGCTTAAAGGATATGGGATTTCCTGCAAAATATGAATATGCGTAATTGAGGTCTGAAGTTGGGTTCTTTAAAAGCTAAATAAATAATGCTTTTCGGATAAAAACCGTGCAATAATTTGGTTACTTTTCAGCATCACAATAAACCATAAAGCTAAAATTAATTGTATAATAGTATCAAAAACACATAAAGTGAATACTCTCGTTAGTGCAGTAAAACATTAAATGTAGGTAAGCAGCCTTCCAGCAGCATGATGCTGTTAAGTGAGAGGTATAGAGTATTTATCATCGTAAAAGGCAATGCAGAGGAAAGAGTGACAAACAGAGCTCCGCAAGGGTCCACACATACGCGCGCGCGCACACAGAACAGCGCTCCCCCATCGGGACCTCCATCGATTAGGACGAGACACTACACTAAATATTTACTGATCACACACACAAATAGCAGGATCATTAACGACTTTTCATGGCTGGAAAGCGATGAAAGGAGGTAAATCGGTTTATTATTGTTTGTAAAGAAGTGTTCACGCGGAGGCACACGTGAGTAAGATGTGACTCCTAGAAAAGAAGCTATATGAGAATAAATCGATGACTATTGAGCAAGAAAAGCAAAGCTAAATAAATATATACGTAAATAAATAAACAAACGTAAAGATTATCCAGTCCTTAGTCGACCTAGGCTGTTAAATAGTTAAAAACTAGCACATTGAACAAAGCTCTGTCTATCTAACCGTTACATTTCCATTTGCATATCAGAATATTTAAGACAGTCCTATACATGCCAGGCTTTTATTATAGGTCAAATTAAGAGGCGGTCGTGACGGGCTGAGGCGCAGGTGTCTCTGGTCCTTTGATGGCTTGGAAGAGGAAAGTTCAACCTAATCTTATCACTGCCTTCGTCGTCTCCTTCCAGCTTGAGATAGACGGAATCTGACCCACGGGTCATTAAGATCCCGGCATGATTAACCCTTGCAGACCCGCCATGGAGCAAAGGTTAACCAGGCTAATCAACACGAGGCGACTAACGCAGATCATCAGAAATCTGAAATGCATCTAAAGTGCATGATAATTTCATCTTTTGAAATAAGGAAATTATTTAGAAAATCACGGCACTTCTAGATTTGACTCACGACTAATAATAATAATAATAATAATAATAATAATAATAATAATAATAATAATAATAATAATAATAATAATAATAATTAGTAATGCTTGAAATTACTGCATATAAAGGGAACTCGCTGCACTGAATATATTCCAGTATAATGAATGGCTGTAAGTCAGTGGTTGAGACGCCGTGACTTAAACGAGATGGTAATGGCGCTGTCAGCTGATGCAACGTTGCAGTCTATACAACACATCTGCTGGGACCGTTAAGCATTAGTCTGATATTGTACATCAGGCTAATTAGCTTCAATGTATTTGACCAGTAGACATTTGCATATTAGCCGTTTTTATGCAATTTGCAAGGAGTTAATAATCTATTTCAGATTGATTGCACTTGGAAATATAAACGGTTAAATGAACTTGACAAGCTTAGAAATGCAATATTTTAATAACATATCTGTGTCTTAATGAGAGAATAGACAACTATTATAATGTACATTTTCATTTGATTTCAACAATGGATAACTATTAGCTGAAGTAGCACAAAATCATGATTTAATTGTGCTTGGTAAGAGAGTAAGAGTTTATAATGTGTAAGAAATTTATAAACTACATGTGTTTTGTGTTTAAGCATACCTGAAAAAAGATGGGGTAAAACAAAACTATCATCCAATGAACAAGAGGGACACAGCACTTCTCACATTACAACTCGACACATGCAAATTTAACCAGGTTTCCAAAATAAAAAAATATATAAATAAATAAATAAATTATTCTCTTTCTTGCAAACATCCACTGAGCTAAAGATGTCTGAAAGATGCTGTTTTAACTGCTTCTGAAAGAGCAAGACTCCAGAAAGAAGTAAGGCGCTATATTCCATGTTTTATAAAGTATAAATGAAAATGAAAAGTGTGATCCTTATGTCTTTAATCTCTTTTAAAGCAGTAATAATATAAAATGACTTATTTTGCAGATGTTTTTTGCAATATATAATAAATAGCAAATACTTATAAACAACATATTTACATATGACAATGAAACATTAGCTTTTAATTCAAAGTTGAATACATTTTATAGATACCCAGTTTATGCAGTTTTATGCTACCAATTAATACATTAACATACTTTGTGAGGAAACTATTGAGATGCTCTACAACAACATGTTAATCTTGTATAAACTTCTGTTTTAAATATTCTACATTTCCATTATTGACAATAAAATTCCCACACAAAGCCTTTTTTTTTTGTTTACACAGAGTGAGTGTGTGTCTGCATGATTGATTCTTTCAATTGCTGCAGGTTATTCTTTCCCTGTCTATTTCTTTTTTGCCCTGAGGACCAATCTAAGAAGCCAGAGCATTCAAGAGAGATCACAGTGTTCGATTCTCCAATGATGGATTGCACTGTCTATTTTAAAAAGCAAAAGCTTAATTTGTTTTAATATTCTATTCTTAGATTGCATGCCAAACATCCCTTTTAACTTCACATCAAAGACTAAACCCTCTCAGATATAAGGGAAATAATACTGTATTAAATGTCTATATCAATATGGATGCTATTAATATCATTTATTTAGACACACATTGAATTATCAAGTTTATACTAGGATATTTAATGTTTGATTCACTGTAATTGCAACGTCCTCTGTCAAACTGGGACTTTAATGACTGGTTAAGTGTTTTAGATAGGTGTGAATAATTAATATATTTGCCATTATACTATATTATACAAGCTACAATGCAACCATGATCTAATGTTTAATGTACACATTTTATAAAATACTTATTTTCTTAAACACACCTTCTTATATAGTTATTTTTATATTTACTCTATTAGACCAAAGATGATCAGATGAGCAAACTGAAAAAAAAAAGGATTAGGTTGCTGTTGTGACAGATTAAATGCTGGTTATCTGTTGTGTGATAATGCAGGTTGAAGATGACTCACCTGGAGAGGACAAGGATGTTCCCAGAACAGTAGTTTAGGGTGGATGTACCACATGTATGATCGGAGGAGGATATTCATGCAGAGTTCCATCAATAAAAAGTATGGGAGGTATATGATTTAATGTGTAATAAAAATACAACTAAACTCTTGAGTTTTTTTACAGGCTGAAGGATGGATCGTAAAAGACAATAGACTCTATGTATTGTTTTATTTTATACATCAATGTCTGATCAAATAACTAATTAAAAGTGGTTCTGTTTTTTTTTTTTTAATAAAGATATGGTTTGAATAATTTTGGATGTCTGGATTTATTTTTTATGATTAAAGGCCTTGCAATCATCAGAGATAACCACGGGAACACAGGCTTGGATTGAGTCTGTTTGTTTATTTATTACTACTACTACTATTAAGTAGTTATAACTACTATTACAATTAGGATCAACCTTTTAAAATAGCATTATTTTACAGAAAAATGAGGAGTGAATGAGAAATGTATTTACAATAGATCATTAAGGTTTTTAGGATATAGGACACAAAGGTTAGATGCTACACTCTATTATTTTGTAAGAAAGAGTCAACCTGAGATGCTTGCTCAATATAAAAGTATAGGAAACATAGTGTATACCCAGATTAAACATGCACATCCCTTATAAAGTTATAGTTTAAGTTTGTAAATATTTTTTTTTATGCACAATCACAAATTTAACCACACACTATAGCTGCCAGTAGGTTGAGCAGGTACCTACTGACTCATCTGAATGAAGGCTCAAGTTTTCATCACGCTATTTAATCTTTTGGTTATCTGAAAGTCTTGCTTTGTAATTTAAAAACTGTAATAAATTGTAATAGTTATTCTTGATTAATAACACTTATTTAGCAAGTGACTTTCCCTCTAATTTGTACTATTCATAGAGCTGTGTATATAACTTTTTTTTAGAAGAAAATAGCATTTTACCTTGTATTTTTAACCTGTTTGCAGAATGATAGGTTTCAGTAGGTATGCAACAAGATCTTCAGGAGCATTCATTCACAGTTCTGAAACTGGCCGAAAGTTTATTATCTTCAACCACCTGCAGAACTGTCTATGGTCAGAATGTGTGTGGGGAAGTTTTTGAACTCAACACACATGCAAATCTCTGCTTCTGAATCTACCAAAGATCAAAGAATATCTGCTTCCATTTTCGAGACAGATACTGGTGGGTGTATTTAGCATTCGACACAGTGCTCTTTCCACTGTGGCAAAGTGAGCAACCAGAGTTTTGCCTAAAAACAAGATTTTGTTTTAATCAGTGCCACTTTTTACTCTTGATATTCTGGAGCTGACTAAATAAATAAAAACAAATTCAGTTGTTAAACCTTTAGAAGAGTTTTTTGTCCCGTTAACTTGTATATCTCAAAAGATCAAGCACAAAAAGAATTATTTTGTCAAGTTGACGAGAAAAAAAAACATAGCCGTCTAATTTAGAAAGGTCTTCCAGAGGGTGCAGAAATGTCAATTTTAGTGGTTAAAATATTTGAACCACACACAAGCTCAGAGTTTTGTTTACAAACATGGAGCCAGTGTTAATGCAGATAACACTCACCACAAGATTTAATGAGTGCTGAGTGGTTGTGGTATTTGCACCATAGCCAAAACAGCTTGGCTAGGGTCAGGAAGTATGTGAAGTGTCTGCTGTAAAAAAAAAATTGTCAAACAAGATTTGGGATCAATTACCCAGACAGAGAGTGTAATGTTTATGAACGGCCCCTGGAAGTAGCGCTGTCCAGCTAAACTTCAGCTGCAGGCTCTGTAGTACTCATGTAACTGCCTCTTGAAGCTCTCTCTGAGGACATTTGTTTTGTCACCTCCATTAAGGACTACTTGCTTGCTGCAACCTAGCACTAGCCGGCTTTCTCTTGCCCTGAAGAAACAAGTGTCAGATACTAGATTTCACGTAATGTTGTGATGAGAGGGAGAGAGGGGAATGGCAATAATTCTCAGCTCCGATGTTTGAGAATAATAATTACAAAAAAATTAAAAAATAAAAATCTAATTTATGGCTTTAAAAAGACAGTGTAAATTCAACAACACATTGATAATCACACAATTTAGAGAAAATCTGAATAAAATTTGAAGATCTCAAGGTAGAAGGTTAGAAGAATGCATCAAATCATCAGGAACTTGTATGCACTGTAAACATTTTGGGATTTAAAAGTATTTGAACTTTCATCCAAGCAAAAGTTATTAGCCTATATTTCTACATGTTATGTCAATCAATTATCTTTATGGCTAAAAGATAACCATTCAAATATTAACGCTATGTAAAAAAAAAAGATAATCACAGAATTTTACTTTTTAAATCTAGAATATAGTCAGAATTATGCAAAAGAGAATTTTAAGTAAAGTTTTACAATATATTTGCAGTCTGTGCTCAGGTTAGAGTTTTAAGGTGATTAAAAAAGATGGAAAACGTGGAAAAGTCATACACATTTAATGAACAAATAAGAGTAGTTTAAGCAAACACCAAAAGTGTGACAATTTTGTAACCTTTAATTTCTTGAACTATTCTCTTCCTGACTTTCTGAAATGCTGAACAAACTTTTCATACGGTTTATCCTTGTTGAAAGGTTCAGGTTTATTTAAACATTAGAAAAAGTTACACAATGGTACAATTGAAAACCCATCAAGGACCAGTACCAAACCAATAACTGTACCTTTATGGATAATATTAACCCACAATCCCATCTGTGTCTGAGCAAACTTTGAGATCTCCCACCTTCCTCCTCTTTACCAGGATAGCCAGCCTTACACGTTAGTAAAAACCACTCATGCTTACATTGCATGGCATATGTTATATAATGATAATTAACTCCTGAATGGTACATTTAAAGCTAATGAAAATATTATACATGATCGAAAAATTGACTGTAATGAATTAAAGTTGAATTGAGTTGATGGGGAAAAGTGGCACAGTGGGCCTTTCAGTAAGAAGTTTGCTGATTTGAGGCGCACCGGTGACCTTTCAGAGTTTGCATGTTCACCTAGTACTTGAGTGGGTTTCCTCCAGATACTCCAGTTTTCCCCACCAAAACCACATGGCAGGTAAATGGAATTCTCTGGAATTTCTTAGGAGTCAATGTGTGTGTTGCTCTGATGGACAGATGACCTGTCCCGGGTGTAGCGTTGGCTTTTGCTCAAAAGTGCGCCGGAAAACCCGGTGACTGAAAGTAGTGGAACACATTTTAAGGACAACATTTACAGTGGTGCTAAGTTCAAATATGTACCTTGTTAAAGGGTACTTATGAGAAAAAGTTGTCCTCTAAAGGAACAAATCAAGCCCTTAAAAGAGCAAAATGTAAAAGTGCAAAATAACCTTGGTATATGAAGGTACATGCAGGTACCCAAAAAAGGTATTGCCAAGTGTATTCCTCAGTGTGCTGGTGTGCTTTTTTGGTTATAATACTTCTTATTTAAACAAGTAGCTTCTCTGTATTAAAGAATATATAACAATGAATAATCAAAGCAGTTAAATGACTGGACCTCACTGCCCACTCATCCCAGTTTGAGATTTTTTTGTAACACTTGGATGTTCAAAAGTGAAACTAATTTTCTCTATCTTAACCTATGACAGAGTGTCTTCAAATGGTAAAGGAACAAACTGAGGGTTATGGGTTGACTGCAGGTTTCTGGCCATTTGGTAAGTTGCAAACAAGAGCATCTGCATTCCATCCAGCAAGGGTAAAAGGTGTGAGTGTCAGAGAGGCAGGTCACTGGGTCAATGCTAACAACATGTCAAGGAAACACAGTTGAATTACTGCATGGTTCAAATATGAGAATGTGTGAAAAAGAAACCTGCTTTTCTGCTGCTTTCACACCTTGAAAACAATCTAAACCTTTTGCTTTGATCAGCTGAAGAGTTATATTTAAATATTTAGCAAAGATTAGAAATCTGCAGTTTCCAACATGCACATGTTTTTAGTTCTATTTATTTTAACAAGAATATAACCAATAGCGTCCATATGATAAAAGGCTCTGTGCAAGTGCACAGACGGCGATAGTGTGTGGTAAATCTTTATGAGGATAAATGATAGCTCTCCAGGCAACTGTTGAACACTGAAGCAAGTAATGTAATATATTTTGCTTTGGTTTCAGAAAATTAAATCTGTGGTTCACCTCAAAGAGCTTCACAGCATGGACTTCCTTTACTACGCCTAACTTTTATGGTTCAGTGGGATTCCTATGTGTCCTAAAGGCCTCGGGAGACAATGAATCTACAGCATATAAAAACTGTTTAAATTACTGATAAAACACCTTATATAACAGAGAGCTAGACAAATGACTGAATACCACTGAAAAAGAATAATACCAAACTTCAAAAAGAAATATTTCAATGGGGTGTATTTAAAAAAGTAAACATTTTCAAGAAGGCATGTATGATTGCAAAGGCCAAGTACATGCAAATGTACAAAAGATCCCTAGATTAGACATGTGAAGCTTAATTTCCCATCAAGTATTCTGTAAAAAACAGCAGTTAAGATGGACATATAAATGTGTTGCTCGGCTAATTGTAATTTCTATGAAGTTTAATCAGGCATTTAGCAGTCATACTGTGTAGTTTGAGCATTTACAATTCAAGCTGGGGACAGATGTTCAATATTCTAATGAACCATTTCAATTTTCTGTAGAAAGAAAGAAAAGGAGAGAGGAAAAGACAGATAGAGAGACAGAGAGAGACCAAAAAATCTCCTATGAATGAATTTAAATGACCTTGATTAATTAATTAAACAGTTTACAAATACAATATTATATTAATTTTAAAAACAAACAAAAAAAAACAGTTATTGCATTTTTAAATTGTATTCTAAAAACATCCGAAATAAGTCTATACCCTTTTAAAAGCTGTTTAGCACTTGACATAACCCTCGTTGACAACAACCGAGTTCTGGTGATTAATGTAATTGTTTGCAGGTCAACACACATTTCAAGAACATTGTGTCATTAGAAAAAGTAAAAGTTTCAAGATTGTAAAGCTAAGAATGCTATCTGAATATGTATTACGTTGTATTATATACTGCATATATAATATACTATGTATATATTTCTGTTCATCTTTCAGCCTCTAGGGGGCAGTGATAAAGTTTGTAAACTCCGAACATGACATTAATGAGGAATTTGTCTCTTATACTCTAATTGAGAGCTGGAGCTCTTAGACCCAATACGTTGACATTGATCTACCAGTGGGTATATGTGGGTAGATCGCATGGCATTAATAATCAGACGTTAATTTAAATCCCAATCATCTATTCTCACCATTACATTTGTCATTTGATTGACATGCAAGACAACCAGTCTGACACCAGACATTTTATGTAAACGACCATGAATATACAAACAACAGCACTAAGTGCTGCAAATCCTTGGAAAGCTGTCTCAGATTTTTCTTGTAAACTGATTCCATTCAGTGCAAGTCATCATGAAAAAATGTACTTGTTTGAAGCATTATTTTTCAATATGGGCTTGTGTAGTTATGCATGCTACACCAGCGTATAGCTTGGTAGTAGGGTACAATCACCAGCAGTTTAGTGCTACAGCACTTACGCTAGCTCACTGAATAACCTCCTTCCACTCAAAATATATGGAGAGGACAGAATCACAGAGACAAAGGTGAGTTTCCAGGAGAGAATCCAGAACACATAGGAGAGCCTACCAGATAGGGTGCTAACCGGTGACCTCAACTCAGTCTTCAAGCCTACGATGGCGATTGCACACCAACCGGAGGGAACCTCAGGTGTTCTACAAGTAGTCTGGTGAGTAAGCAGAGCACAGGTATATAGAAGGGCTTGAGAAACTCACATAGCATTCACAGGGAAGAGCTAGAGAGGAGCCCAGGAAGTAACTTGGAGCAAACATCGATGAAGGTCATAGTATTATGGAAGTTATCATTTTTTAAACCTGCTTTGAAGATGTTGATTGGGCTATGGGGTGCGTATTTCAGCAGATCGTAGTGTGCTGAGTCATGGCTTCTATCAGATTCTGTATTTGCCCAGAGAGAACAAAAGACATCCCCTAAACATTTTATGATATATGACCCCAATTGATGTGATTTAGTTTCCCACTGGTAGATGAAGCATCCCCAAAACAAAGTGTATGCAGCTGTTTTAGACTGTGACATTAGGGTTCAGCAAAATATGTACATTTTTGTTATGAACCATACAAAAAAAATATTAATTTGACGGTATAGTTAACAGTTGCTTTTTTTTTTCACTGTGGGGGCCACTTCCTAACTATTTTGTGAATACTGAAATGCAAGGTGGATTTTCCATGGAACCCTAGAACTGAGAAGAACGGAAAGGAGAGAATTTGGACTTTGATGAATTGCTTTTGTGGACAGGTATCTGGTATTATGCTGGTGACGGATAATATTTCTTTTAGCAGAGGGTCTTTATCTCATCTAGTCACCTGTACAATAGACACCTGGGAGCCTGAATTTGTTGATAATATATGGGGTATTTATTTATGTAGTTATTAATTTGCATGTATTTATTTCATAACAGCTAATTTGAGTAACTAAAAAAGTTTACTGCTGTAATACTGCCCTTCACCATTGATATTGCCTACCATTAAATTTATAGACTGAACATTTCTTTGTTTGTGAAAAAATGCCTTTTTAATCCACTGTAACTGACTATTTCAAGATGTTTAATGTCTTGTTTAATGAATCGTTACTAGAGGCGCTAAATGCTTACAGATTATATTAAGTTTTAGATAAGTTATAACATAAATTGTGAGCTGAGAACAGTAAAAAAGGTTTAATTTACATTGTACCACAGATGTGTTCTCAACACAATTGTATTGCATTGATTGAATACAGTGATTCAAGATTTTCTTTTTGTTTAAAATGTTTTTTTTTTCAGTGATATAGAGGTATTTGAATTTGCTTCTGCACACCAGCAGTTACATCAAAGACTTCAGCTGATCTGACTCCACAAACATGGTCCAAGTTTGCAAAGCAGGCATCATATTAAAAAAAAAAAAAGACCAAAGTCTTGCAGATCCCTAAATATGACATGACCTTAATCTTTGCAGTGTATAGCGGTGAATCAGCTGGACCATTGCATCAAAGTCACCCATGCTCATTAGACTGGAATGATCAGTTTAGACACCACGGTCTGACCTAAACACTCAGTGATCAGCAGTGCTCATTACTGCTCTTGGAAGTCCAAACCATTAGGTCATGCACTGACTAATCTCTCCCCCAGCATGTCTGACGCTACTATTTGCATCTGCACAGACCAGGTGAAGCGTGTGAAGGTACAGATTACATTCCCTTTGAATGTTGGACACACACAAAAAAATAATCAATGATAAATACAAATGATAAATGTATAATCTCATATCATTTTTGTTCGAAGCTTTGTCAGTTTCATCCATTCATGTTAATGTTGCTTAAGTATCGGGTAACCCAGGTCAATAGAGGCATGTCTTCATCACCAACACCTGAGCAAAATGAAAGCTACTTACATGAGCTCCTGTAATAACATGTTTGATTCAAAACTATTTATTTCTTGCCATGTCTACAGTGTGCAAGAATATTACTCGCTAGCTGAAATAGTAAAGTTAATTTTCAAGGTTTTCCATGACTTTTTCACAAAGGTTTTTGCCCAAGATTTTTTTTTTGTAAGAAATGTTTACTTGTTTAACTTTTTCAGTGACTTTTAATTCAAATAAAATACTGCATGCTCTTCTTTGCTGTTTTAACTCTGTACAACACATGTGTATTTGAAAAGTGCTATTTAAATAAAATTGCCTTGCCTAAAGTTTTGGTACTTAACCATTCTGTCTTATAACAATAAGCCCTAACCTGCCCTGACTTGTAATAAAGGTAGGGATGACCGTAATAAAGATTTACACAACATAACGATTATCTGGTAAGTCTGCAATCTTTTGGGTTCTATCTAATCTGTGTTCTATAAGGTTGAGGTCAGGAATCTAGTCATGAACTCCCTTTACTTCACTGGGATTCCATTCAAAGTAATGCACAACCATTCAGGAAACACAATAATTTCATTTTACTCTGTTTCTAGTCTACAGTGAACAAATAAATAATCTTTTCAGCTGGGTTTGTTTGCATTGACCATTTCAATGGATTGTAGAGTTATTTTGCTATGTTATGTATGACTAGCATATTGCAGTATAATTTCATATGATACTAGAAGATATGTAAGTATACACATACGGTTTGAGAGCGAGAGAACTAAGGACATCTTATTATTCTAATTTATACATTAAATATATAAATGTTTTGTTATTTTTTTGCACTGGGATTTCAAAGATTATTCATGAAATCCAAGATATTTAGGCAAACGTAAAGTCAATGAGTAATAATTTACCGTATCTCATTACAATAAATAAAAATAATAATAATGCTTATGTTGTTTTTTTTCATACTAAATTAGCCATATTTCTAACAATTACAAAGATCATATTGTTAACCACCATTTGTTTTTCTTGTTTTTCTCTCATTTTATCGTATGCAAGATTACACGTCAACTATTTATAATACTTGATGAAAAATTGGACTGCTCTAAAACAGATGAGACAGAACTGATTGTGCAAGGTTAATGTGAAATTTTAAGAGTTATTCAAAAAGTTTTACATGTAACAAATTCAAATAGAATGTAAGAGTCATTGCATTTCAAAACACATACCACCCTTTCTCCTCCTCATTAAATAAACATGCAAACTAACTCTTCAAAAATGTGGCAAGAAGCTCATGCAAGCATATCTTCAACACTCTGTAACTTTGAGCATTGACCTGTGAATGGAGAACACTGTGTTGCATTCCATCACAGTGACTCTCACATGTAATTACTACCACATTAGATCCTTTTCTCTCACTCCCTTTCATGAAAACAGATCCCCTCTGACATGCTGAGAAATACAGCCATGTTTCAGTACCACATGTATGTTACACAGGATTCCACCGTGGAGCACTTTTGCCGAAGACAGTTGTGAGTAGTGTGTACAACTGCCTCTTTCTTCTGCCTGCAGAACTGATTTGAATTCATAACCATCGATTGAAGACCATTTGAGATATATGCCAAATGGGTTCTATGAAAAATACGTAGTATTGTGTACTGTATCATTTCACTGAAAAAACCCAGACTCGTTCTTTTGATTGCCAGAAGGAGAAGAACCATTTATCATTCCATAGAATACATTTCTACAGTTGAGTTACAGCATGCATTACACATACTGCATGTACTTGGTGGTGTATGGATTGGATGCAGCTGCTCTGCCCTGGATACCCAATCCATCAAGCTCTCTATGCCTAAGAATTTTTTGTTTAACTGAGATTTAAATTGTAGGGTTGACACAAAAATATGCATCTGTTGACACTCTGTTATCTTTTTGCGAAATTACAAATAATTTAAAAATAATTTTGTGAAGTCACAGAAATAAAAAAAACAAAACAAAAAAAGAACTAACTAAAACTATTTTTTTTTACAAAACTAGCTGAAATGGAGTTTTAATTGCTTTTTTGTTTTCATATTTTGCAAGTTGTTTGTGTGCCTTTGGATGGCTCTAAATATGTCAATCAATTGTTTGAGCAATTTTTGGTTAGGTGGCACCTTACTGCATTACCATTCCATCTTTTGTTGTTTACAGTTAGTTTTAAGACACCTGTTCCCACCTCAACATTAAGCAAAACAGATACAGTTGGAAGAGAGTGGTAGTGCCATATGTGGGATTTCTTGGAATTGGGCAGCAAGGCTGACAAGAGTAAGTATATTGCATTGGGGACAGGCCACACTCATGTAGAACAGTCCTCAAAGAGTAAATGATAAGAATCTCAAATTGCATTTACAGAGCTAGCATGGGGATGCTAATGCTGATTATTT
Source organism: Danionella cerebrum (assembly GCA_007224835.1). NCBI lineage: Eukaryota > Metazoa > Chordata > Actinopteri > Cypriniformes > Danionidae > Danionella > Danionella cerebrum. Next base: position 61,698 of record SRMA01025830.1, on the reverse strand, counting down.
GACCAAAGAAGCTGCTTTTAATGGCTTGGCAATCCACTTAAACCTTTAGTACACTTTATGTTGACTAGTTATATTTAAAATACACATATATTCAACCTTGACTTATTTAGACTCAATCCCATTTGAGATGTTAACTATGCGATTGTGACTTGTCACAACATGCATTCATTTTCTTAATGACTAGTCGCCATTAAAATGTATGTCTAAATGATTTGAGACATTAAGGATTTTAGTTCAACTAAATATTTGCACGTGATAGGTCTGTTAGATGCCTTTAGGCAAATTTCAAATTACAGATATTTATTTTAGACCAGTAATAAAATAGTTTAAATATGTTCAATTAAAGATATCTCCAATGGGGTTTGGTATATATTTAAGTATAAACTGCACTAGTAGTAGGAAGCTGACCTTCTGTGTAGGTGGTTGGAGGAAGACAGGAGTACCTGCATCTTTTATTGCGCCAGCATTCGTTTTGTACTTTAAATATCTGAATAGATGCTGGTAACTAATCTTTTTTTTTTAATCCTGCACCTAAAATATACAAAGTAAAACAGACTAGTATAATGAAATTTCACAACTAGTTCCCAGTTGTTGTCCTATCACAGTACCACAGGGGTTCCATTTAGCTCCAGAGAGTTCTGTATTGCCGTCTGCTGTCTGCAGCCTAGGTGTTTAATTGTATACACCTGAAAGTGATGACCATACATATGACATGTACGCATTATTTGAAATTTCTTTGTTACATTGTGATTCTGTAAAAAAGCCATGTATGCTTAGTCCTGTATCTGTCTGCACACGTGAACTCAACAGGGTTCCATGTTTGCAATATGATGCAGGATAACCATGTGTGTACTGAATTTTGTTCTTCCTGTGTGACACAAGGTGAAAATAACACAACAAGAAGTCCACCTCATTATTATAAAATCAGTCTATATATCCAGGGCCCAAAGCAGTGAGGACCGTTTCATCAAGCTAATTGCCTGTGAGTTAAAGGGAGCAAACTTTTTCTCTTTCTCGCAGTTATGAAGCCCTTTTTTTCTTAATTACAAATAGAGCCCTTGTATCCCAGAGGGACTTGCATTCTAATTTACAACTGAACCATGGAGCAAAGCTATCAATCTTTCCCAGACAGTTCTTTCGGCTCCCCCATCTTCACTTTTCTTCCTTCTATATCCGTCATGAAAGTGTTAATGTATCAAGAAACAGGACAGCATAGCTGAGTTTTTCCACAGCGCCACAATCTGCAATGCTGTGTTTGACAGATGCAAACCACAAGAGTCAAGGCCTTGGCACAGTTAGCTATGCACAAAGGCCAAACAGCTAGGCCTTCATAAGCTCCTGGCAGCAAAAAAGCCCTCGAGTCAAGGACCTCTAGAGCTTAAACGATCACACTCTAACTCTCCATGTCATACAGAGCAACATTTTCTCCAGATACGCCAAGTAGTGGTAGTTATCAACTGTGGGATTGTGTTTAACTTTCATGAATTCCGGCTTGTGCACCAAAAAATGCTAACTTTTTGGCCCATCCCTCAATCATTAACACTGTTACTTACGTTGATAAGTTTAGGTGCTAAATTTGGCTCTCAGGGTGCACTTTAAGAAAAGCATGTTGAAGTCTTGTCAAGTTCTGTGAGGGGATCAATCTATACAAGAGTATGAAGAAACCAAAATAATGAGTTTATTACATTCCACACAATAAACATTACCAAACAAATGTGATGAATAAAACAACTAAACTTTTCAATCATATTATGGTCTTGGAGAACAAAAAGAGGGATTGGATTGAGCTCGCATTCCTCCCTGCCAAGTGTCACCAACTCAGAGACAAGCCATGTCCCTCCCTCCATCCCAGTAATGATGAGTCTTGTCGTTAATGAGTTAATACGAAAACTTTCAATGTCATCGGCAAAGATAAGAAGGAAGAAAGCCGTGCATTGTACACATAATGACAGGCTCCCCGACTGCCCCCAAGATGTCACGGGTCAGCCATGTTAAGAATGTGTGCGCCCAATCATCTACTGATCCTTATCTTGCTGGCCCGCAGCTAACTAAGACATGGGCCGCTGATGAATGAACAATGGGGCCGTGGATTGTTCTGTCATCCATATGACAGCTTCTATACCAACACATGATGACATAACCAATCAATATATCAATTATCCAACAACTAATTGAGCCAGATGTATGAAAACATGTATTATGAAACATATTTGATGCTAGGTTGTGGGAACCAAATTTAGCTCTCGGAAAGAAAAGGGAAAGGAGGAGGATGACCTTGCAGTGAACTGTATGAATGATTTTTACCTCTTGTCGCTTGGCATTAAGTACCTGTTACTTTGCCGTGGACAAGAACTTGGAAAGAAATATTACTAATGATAAAAAATAAGTAAATTGAAGCACCTAGAAATTAAGTTCTTGAAGACCATTGATATACTTCCATTTAGTTCTTTTGTTTTTTAATTGTTAAAAGTATTGTAGTTTGTGAGTTCTGTTAAATAAAAAAAAAGTATGATTACGCTCACTGAAATTAGTTGAGGTCATTGGTTTCATTTTTGTGTTGACGTTGTTAATATTATTATTATTTTTTTTTTGTAAAATTAAAATTGTAAAAAAAAATGTGTTTTTAAAAGTGTTGCTCCTTCCTCTGTTGCCACAAAAGTTTCTTGAGTTTGCTTACACAAATCGTCATAATAGCCAAGCTGTTGTTGAGGACCCCTTCCCCCTTAGAAACAGCAATTTTAAGAGAGGCAATGGGATAAAAGAAGGTTAGTTTGAACAAATTTCAATTTTTTACGTGTCACATATTGTTTACAATAGAAAATAACAATTAAATCAAAAAACAAATGCAGCAAGTAAACATTTATCAGGGAAATAATGAGTAAATATACACATCACCACAAAAAAAGCATCCCAATGCTCAATGATACATATTCTTCAAATATATGAATAATGTAAAAAAAAAAAAAAAAATACTCATATATATATATATATATATATATATATATATATATATATATATATATATATATATATATATATATATATATATGTATATATTAGAATAATAATCTGAAAATGTTTGCATTGGGTTAATCAGAATTTGACCTCGTATTTAACATGCTGTCTATTTGAAATACACAAGTGTGGATACAGTGCTAAGGGGAGGAGTCACATGTCACAGGGTTCTGCAGCAATTCTGTTTATGTGCTTCTTAACATATTGACAAGACGATGAATGTTTCACATTTTACTACTAAAGGGAGTTTGGGTTACTAAATAATGTTCTGCTATAGGTGACAAATTATGGCTTTTGCGTTGCATTACAGCACACCTCCTGAAAAGGTTAAGGGGCTGAATTCCAGCTGTCAGTTACATCATAAAACCTGACAAATTGTATTATAACAGTCAGCGAAATCAACACCGCAGAGGTGCTTTTTTTCTGCAGTCCCCAGCGCAGCCTTGTCTCAGATTCAAGTCTCTAGTTCAGCCTGCCAACCTAGACAAAAGGAGCCCTGCCAAGTCCAGTGGCATTTTGTCTGGTTCTACATTATCTGAAATCAAATGCTCTATTCTGCTCCCACTACTACACATGGAACAATCAGCACTGATGTGGGAATGCCTGTAATTCACACAATAGGACGTTGACATTTATACCCAGCAGAAAAAAAAAGGAATCATAAAAGAATGGAGTCCGGGATTCCATTTGTGCATGGCACATAAGACAGAGGGGTGGAGGAGATAATGACACTTTAATACAAGGTTGTTAGGAGAGGTAGCTCTTCATAATGGGAGCCATTCACCAGCATCACCTGTTTGCCAAGCAGACCAGCATGTGAACAAATGGAGAACTTATTGATTAACTGCACGCTTCTGGAAATTTACAACTGTCTTATTGAAGTTCATGGAATTGACATGTTCACTTCATATTTATCTGTAGTTGAAGCTTAATGCTAGACATAGGTGTTTTGGATAAGTAAAAATACTCACTGATTCTATTCACAGATACCCAACAAATATCTTTTTTTTTGACAAATTTACTGTGTAATACTTTTTCTAGAAAGCTAGGTTACTATCAAAGAGTCTTCATAATAAACATGCAATAATTTCTGCTATCTAGTAACGGGAATAAGATCACTTCTGTCTTTTACAAATCCTGTAATACAAGATTAGGCCCTTTTGACCTCAGAGAAGAGATAATGACATTAGCTAATGTCCTGCCGTTACTATAATACCATGTGGAAGAAACACAACCTTGTGTTACCCTGCTTGCTTTAAATACTACAAAATTTATAGTAAATACAGTTTTAAGTGTTAAAATGTCACCAAAAACTAAATAAAAAAGCTCAATAAAAAATAAATATATACTTATTTATCTTTATATATGTATACTATTCCAATTAATATATGATGGGAACATTCATTCATTAATTTTCCAACCCGCTTATTCCCTTTTTGGGGTCACAGGGGTCTGCCGGTGCCTATCTCCAGCGCACATTGGGCGAGAGGCGGGGGTAAACCCTGGACAGGTCGCCCGTCCATCGCAGAACACCTAAGTTACTTAATTTAAAAGTTATGATGTAATTTTATATTTTATTAATTTATTTTTAACCATACATTTAATAGTTTTCAGCTTGTTTTTAGCTGTTCTGATTACTCCTCATTGTTGTGCTGTTTAATATCTAACATTTGTTATGTTTTTTTTTTTCTTTTTAAATACTCTATATGAAAAGAAACACACTCAAATAGGTACCGTAAATTATTAGTGAGCTACTTAAATTGTGTTGTATGATTGTTATTGTATTGTAAATAATGATATGCCAAGTCTTCTTTCAAAATTCAGCCTGAAAGGGAGTTTCCTGTAGTCTGCAGGACACTTTAGGTCAGTGTGTACAGATTGCTCCATGTCAGTAAAAGATGACAGGCTCTTTGTTGGCAGTTTTCCTTGGGTGCCTGTGTGGAGTTGGGTTAATTCAGTTGACCTGCGTTTGTTTTCTTTCAGGCTAATGTTCCTAAGAGATTCAAGCTCTCATCCTGCGTTAGCTCTGAAATGCTTTGAGCCTGCTACCCCGGTGGTGTAAGATTTTACCCCCTTGAAATTGAAGGAAATTCAATACTAAAACTAGACAAGCCTATCAAGATTCTAGTGTCTGTCTTGCTTTGCTGACTTTCTAGAAACTTGGAGGAGCGCCAAAATGGGAACATTGTTCAGTTGTGAATGAGGGTGTTACACTTGAACATTGGTGCCTGTATTTTAATCTCTTAGCTGTTTCAACACATTTTGTCAGAGATATGGTTTCAACTTTGCTGTGAGTTGGTTTCAGTTATTCATTAATTCAGTTCTTACAAAAAAAACCCTTTGAGCACATACTATATTTAACACATCATTACTTTGTCACTGTACACCTGTAAAAGCTTAAACTCGACCCCAGACAGCCATTCTGGACATTGTCTATAAGGAAATGACTGGGTTTCATGGAGCTAGACCATAACAAGAAAACACATAGACACCAGAACAGCAGGCAACAAGTCATAAAAGTCAGTGAACTGCCTCAAACGTATCACTCAAATGCTTCATACACTTTATTCTTGTTTTATATTCTCTTTAAATGTGTGTAAAACAACAAACCATATACTGTGATATATAGGCTATAAAAAAGTTTGTATGCTTGCCACATTTAGAACAGTGAATACACAGAAAATTTAGCAGTGTCAATTCAACACCGCTCAGATCATATATGGTCCCAATCTATCGGGTGTAAAATCACCAGTGTAAAATTAACTCCCAACGTGTTGGATTAACAAAACACAGTTTAGAAAAAAACACTTTAGGCCATGGGTGTAAAATTATATTGGTATTTACACCTGAAAGTCAAAATAAAAGTGTGCCAAAATCATTACTCAATAGAGTCTCAATAGAGACATAGCCAATTTGTCTGGTGATGGAGAAGTGTACCACCCTATGCCCCAAGTGTTATTTTTTAGCACTTTGAGATGTCAATTTAGCACTCTAAACACTTCAAGTTTTTACACCCGATAGATTGGGACCATATTTGATCTGAGCGGTGTTGTATTGACACTGCTACATTTCCTGGGTACATTTAAAATGCGTGAATCAAATGTTTACACCAAACCATTTATATTAGATGCATACCTTTCATTAAAAACGACCTTTTCATTAGTGCTGTTTGACCTGAAAAAATACTATAATTTAAAATGTTATTTGATGTATACAGTGAGCGAAAGAAGTATTTGACCCCCTGCAGTTTTTATAAAGCTTGTCAGAAGGTCAAAGACATAATCAGTCAATACATTTAATAGTAAAAACTGAAAATATTGAAAATATTGAAAAAAAAAATCCAAAAACATTGGTATTGGAAATTAGAAAAGTTCTAAACTGATTTCTACTTCTAAGAGTAAATTATGTATTTCAACCCCAGCTCCTGTGTGTTGTTTATGCAGGTAAACAGAAAACTCTTATAATGAGTATCCCTTCATATAAAAGACATCTTCAAATCTCCATATAAAAATATCCACTATGGATTCATAACCAAAATGCTGTACAATGAGGCCAAGGAAAAAATTGTAGACTTAGGAGATATCAATAATATAAGACCATGTCAATAAACGTAGTGAGAATAGATGACAAGATTTACAAGATAATTCCCAAAATAATATTCCCAGCTTGTGAAGTTTCAATGATCATGAGACAGAATTAACCAAGAACCAGTCGGGAGGATCTTTTCTATAATCTTCAATCTGCTGGGACGATAGTCACCAAGAAAACAATTGGTAGCACACCATGTCATGTAGAACTGAAATTCTGCCCGCCCCCTAATTCAACCTCTTCAGTATTCAAGTCATTTGGTAATTTGACTCAAATGAAGTGTCCATAAGCTGCAGCAGGAGCAACAAGCTTCTCACCGCTCCAGATGTAAGCAGTGTTCTATTACCAGAGAAAAAGGAACAGATAGCTGCAGGTGTTCGAGCTTACATGGGCTGGTTTGCCGAGCTTCATAGAGAAGATGGGTGGGGGTGAGGGGGGGGTATCCATTGCTTCTGTTTAATCAGGGCTGGTCGGATAGGATGAGATTCATTGCTCTTTGATGGAGAGCACTGTTATGAAGACGGACAGTCACTTTGCTCTCTAAGCGAAATCATCGTTTAGCTTCAAATTTGAGGAGAAAAGCCCCATTTGTTATCCACAGGGGAGAGGGGCAGCCTAAGCTGGGTGATGCTGGGTGAGACAGGCATGCATTTGCAGAACAATTACAACACCCAGGTATGGGTTTGAGTTTGAGGAGAGAAGTGGGTAATATGAGCATTACACGTCAATCATCAACATTATTCATGAAGCCCCCAAAAAGTGCTAATAGAAAAGTTTTATAAAATATATAAAAGCATACTAAATATGTAAATTTCTGTTTTCATCAATATTGACTGTAAACATATTGGTTTTAAGAGGAGAAAGTAAGTAAATTCCAAAGTTTTTGCAGAGAGGAACACCTGGTGACACATAAATCCTATCTCTCCATTTGTACTTAATGTGTGGGACCAGTATTCAAACTTGACAGCATGGTTAAGTTTATGTAAATGTGGAAGTTCTGTTAAGTAAGGTGAACCTATGCCAAAGCTATGCCAGAGCTATTTCTGCAAGCCAAAGTTTACATTTGAAATGACCAAAACAAACCTTCCACTACATCAAAATGGCCTATGCGGATAACTGGCAACACACAACTGTGTTACCATTCAAAGATGCAAATTAAATTTATGTGCAAAACTGGAAAATTGCATAAAATAATAAAAGCACCAAATAAAGCATCGTTTTTGCCCAAGAGAACAAAATTATCACTTTTTTTCAATCACAACTGTACGAAATGGAAAAATGGAAGTTGTGGGGTTAGCTGAAAGTCTTTTTTCCTATTTAATTCAGGCTTTCAGACACGTAGACAAACCGCAAGATGCGCAGTCATGAGGGTGGAGACTGCTCTTTGGAAACACAGCCGGAAAAGAAGGTTCTGGAAGGTGATGATCCCCAATCACTATGATGACTTTGACTAAGGAATTTTAGAATGACTGGATAGTCCATTAATGCCGCCTCATCACACAACCATTTCTGATTGAAATGTACATTATGCACATTTTTCACATCATAAAAAAAATTTAGCCTTACTCAATTGTGTACATAATTTTATGCAAATTTATTTGATATTTAGCTAATGACACTGTAAAGCAGGAAACAATAATGGCAAACCATGCTGTGTAATTAAAGGCTGAAATAATGAAGATAAATGCATGGAAACAGATTTATACTTCAACGTCGAGGGCACTGTCCAGCGGAGGCTATAGCCTACATCCACAGTCTAGTATATATCCTTTTGAACTATGCTTTCTGATCTTCTGATTTTCTAGTGGCTATCTTTATCCCACTACAGTCCTACATTAGATATGTACAATGCTTTAAGGTAAATGCTCAATCTGACCAATCACAGACCTCTCAGTCTGCGTCAATGCTGCGTGTAGTTACAATTTTTACCAAAAAGGAATAACTTAAAATGAACCCTGAAGTATACAGGCAACCGTGGTAAGAACATATGCTGATATGACATAACTTTCTTTCTTTTTAATGAAAATGATTAATCTTATTTTACTATCCAACCATTTTATTATGAAAACAGGGATTTCACGCATCACGCAGCATTTGGATTGGAGCTCTCCATTTAAGCTCCCACTATTTATAACCTGCTGGATTTGACTACCTCAAGAACCAACATATTTGCAAAAATCATAGTTTCTTGCAAGAAAATTGCAAGCATAAAATAAAACTGATAGTCCCGAACAGCAGAGTTGGTGGTAAAGTGCACATAAGAGCCCATACACATTTTTTTTAATAATACAATATTATATTATTCTACACTCTTACATCAAACACCTCCTGAGTCCTGATTAAGTGCAAAATTACTCTAGTCAGACAAACTTCCTGATTCAACTTGACAATAATTGGAGAAAAAATTCTTGTTAAATGACCAGGTGTTATAGCAAACAAACTAATTAGAACGTGTTTATTTTGGTGCTTTATGGCCTAGTGACTCTGAGGTATTGAAATGTCACTCTAGTCGACCTTGCGACAGGGTGAGAATGACATTTGTAAACACAGGACTATGACACCACCAGCTAGGTTATTAGTAATGACAGCTGACTGACAGAGCCAGGGGAACACTAAATAAGCAAACAGTCACTATATCTCATTTAGGATGGACTTGAGGCTTTCTCTCATGGTTAAATTTTGGGATATCTCCTGATCATATACATTGTAATGCATCGATAGCAGGAACTTAATGACATGCATCAGGAATCAGCTATTTGAAGAGTGTGCAACCAACACCATTCTAATTCTGATGGTAAATCTTCACTAGTCAGCTAGATTTATTAGCTGAATGCCTGTCTTGCTGCTAAAGAATGGCTCTTGCCACTAAGTCAGACAGTGTGAGGAAGACAAGTGTATCTTAACTCCTAATTCTTGACTCAATCATCTGCGAGTGATGTGGATTGCATTATGGATCATTCTGACAAGGCAGTCCGCCCTAGTCGCAGACATGAATTTCGACTGGGATTCCAATATGCTAAGCAGGATTGTGTCACAGAGGTTAATATACATGAGGAAAAAAGCTCCTTAAAGTTCCTATCTGTCTTGCCAGCCTGAAATTCTAAATATTCTAATGACCATCTCTAATAAAAATGCAAAGGAATCAATTAGTTTAATTAAATCTGCCAACACATACTGACTTCCAATGTTTAAGGTCATGGTGTAATTCTCAATGAGGGACGTGAATTAAAACATGCATCCACAAAGCACATATTGGAATGCAAGAAAACATAAAACCATGCTGATTATTGCAGCCATAACATTTAAAGTTAAAAATGTATTTGAAATGCATGTAGATGAGCCGCTTTTCATATCCTTCCAAGGCTAAAGTAAAGCATAGAAACAGAAAGACCTCTTGTTTTATTAAGTTTGTATAATACTTCTTAATAGCAAGTGATTTAAAAATTTAAAAAGAATGTTTAAATCAAAAGGAAAAAAAAAACTATTTAAGTTGTTCATGGAGACGTGGGGTTTTTATTCTCTCTTTTAATGGCTAAGACTTGTTTAAGCTAAAACTAAATAAATTATTACATCATCTGCATTTAAACCCAAACTCTTCTCACTTTTATACAATGCATTCATCCTGCCAAATAATTCTTGAACAAAATAATATGCCTCTTAAAAGGACTTAAAAAACCGGCCCATTCTCATGGCCTTGTTCCCAACAGTTATTGGCATTTGAACTTTAGACTTCCTTGATGACCATTATTGGTTGTTATAAATGCAGTAATGCATACTTATCAACTCTGAGTAGGTGCATTAGGTCATTATCATCCATTTTAGCACTGATAAATATGACTTCACTGAAGGAAAGTGCTATTTGTTTATGAAGGGGTTTCATTTAGCACAAAATTGGTGTGAGGAAAATCAAAATTTTCTTTAAATCTCCCCAAAGTCGTATAAACATAAATATTTTAAATCCAGATTTTAATATTTAAAGATTTATTTTGAAAATAGTAAATTTTTTCTAAATATTTCAACTCCATGGCCCCTTTTTACAAAATGCTATAAATCCAAGATATCAATATAAATGTTTTTTTTTTTTTTCTTTTTAATTACATGGTTCAAAATACAATAATACAAAACATTGATATTGAGTCAAGAGGCTGGTTTCAGAATAGATTGGATGAATTGTGTCAGAAACCAGGAGAAGTGAATTCAGGAGAAGTGAGGAAGTCTCCAGGTGACTTTGGGGCATCTTCCCTGGACTCTATTGACAGTGACAAGCTGAAAAAAGGCTTGATTCTGTTCCGTCTTTGTGGAATGATTGTAAAACAATTTAAACCTTTTTCTGCATATGACAGTCTGCATTTTTCCACCTCCTCAGCATCTCATTTTTCTTTGCACTGTGCTTAGTTTAATGGGCTTGCGTGTTGGGAGTGAGTGAGGGAGTGGTGTTTATCATGGTTTGGAAAAAAATGGACAAACTAGGATCGCTTTACACGTCAAGTATTGTGTTATACCAATTTTGTATGGTCTTGAATACCTACTGGCTAATAGTAATATTCTTTGTGTACCATTCAAATTCGAGCCATATTTTAAATATGCGTAAGAGAAACACATTATAGGTTTTGTTTTCAAATTCCTTTTTATAGTTGCTCAACAACACAGGACTGCAATGGACTTATCTCAAGCTCTGTGGTTGCCAGTATTTTCAGCCACATGTTGCACTGTTCATTTCCCTCCACTCTTCTTCTGTTTCTAAGTCCTACTCTGTGGCAGCAACCAGGCCTGTGTTGTGTTTAATGATATCTCAAGCCTTTGGACCACCGATACCAGCCTGAGCGGTCAGAGTGTTAGCACTCCTCCAATATCTATTACAATTAGTTTTTGATTAAGGGGCCTGACTTGGCCGTTTGAAGCCTTTAATGTTGTGTCAACTGACTGATGATGGAGAGAGAAGCATGGATGCCTCCCAGAAACGAAAAGGCTGGTAAAAGGCTCCAAGTGAACCATTTTATCTTTCTAATGGAAACCAGATGACCCTTTCCAATGCTCTGTTTTTTTTTTTGAAGCCACCATATTTTTCAGGGATGAGATAGACAGCTCTCCCACTCCTAGTTATTTATACAGTGGTTACTGACATTTATATTTCCTAACTCCAGTCGAAGTATGTTTTTAGTGCCGTTTTAAGGGAGGTTTCTATTATTTTATGCAACTTGAAGGATGGTGACCAGTGATATCCTCTCATTTCTTAATTAACATGACCGGAGCTATGACAGTTAGCCTGACCTTTGGAATTAGCACAGCAATAGATTGCAAACAGCAGACATTTACTTAAAGAGCTCTTGAGAAAACGCAGCTTTAACAGAGTATGTGGTGACTGTACATTAATAGAGATTAATTAAAAGCAATAAGTGCCCTCCAGAGAAAAGTAGGGAAAACAAGCGACTCATTCCACATATTTATAGAAACATTTAATACATTTTGAAGTCAGGCATATATTTCAGTGGTAAAGGTGGTGGAGAAAATTACAGCTAGGTGGATTTGGAAAGGAATTTCCCATCCACTAAGTGTTTTTTTTTTTTTTCAGTCCATTTTAAAAGATTCTTTGAAATATCAGTTTCGCTAGCATACAAGCACAATTTGTTTAATTATTGAAGCACCATCAATCTAGAGATTTGTTAATGATGTTCAATAAATCAGATACATTTTGTCAACCAGTACAGATTGTGAAAAAAATAATAAAATTCACCCACAGACAATGGAAATATCAGCCCATGAATGTATTTGTAGGTTTTTTTTTCTAAACAGTGAGAGACAAATAGCAAATAGTGCATCTGAAAAAAAGATACATTGACTTTAGTAGGAGGAGGAACTTTCTTATTGTAATGCATAGTTGACTTATTCGCAAAACACGACTTGATATTTGCTGTCGTAACATTTCTTTAGGTTAACAATCAGATTTTCCCAAGATGGATTTGTCTATTCTTTATAGCAGATCCTCTCCATATAAGGAAGATTTTGGGGCTGAGTAGTGGTTGAGTAGCTGGAACATTTAGTTTTATCTATGAGCTTTCAATGGTGTAACGGTCTGGAAACTACCCAAGGTACTTCTTGAGCCGCCCATTCATTTCTTTGACTGTGTTTTGGGTCATTCTCTTGCTGGAATATCCCTCTAGGACAATGAAATATGTTCTCAATTACTTTGGTGAAGCAGTTGTCCTGCCCCTTGGTAGGAAAAACCCCAATGCATATTGTTTCCACCACAATGTTTGACAATGGAAATGGTGAGTTAATAAGGTAGCAATTCTCCTTTGAAAACAAATTCCGTTTTGAATTTTTATTTT
>SRMA01025830.1:0-48746 GCA_007224835.1 Danionella cerebrum | reverse complement strand
TTTTTTAACCTCTTAAGCCCTGAGGCCTATTTTCCGAAAATCCTATACTTTTACTTTTTAAGGCATTTCTCAGCTTTTACAAGGCCTTAACTGCAAATCTTGGTAGCAAAATGAAGATAGGTTCTTGGGGAGTGGTGTGGATGAGTTAATTTGACAGTCAAGAACACAGGGTAAGAGTAATTGATGTTGGAATGGCCAAAAAATGAACTCCGCCTAAAAAAAAAAACCCACATGTTTCCTCTAATATCTCCTTATTTTACTTATAACGAAGCAAATAAACACAATCAATTGTAACCACTACATGTCAAGGACATCTGTAGCAAGTTTGGTGTTCATACTACAAGAAACTAATATTCTGTAAAGGTTTTGATTGAACAAAGTTCAGGCGTAATCCATGTTGGCACAGTTTGGCACAATAATTGAAATATGGAAAAAATCTTGTCCAAAGCTTCAGCTACGTTCATAGTCTTCTTTTCTTGCTTACGGGACATGATTTCAGCAAAAAAAACTCCTAAAGAAACGCTGTAAAAGGGGTGTAGAAGCTCATTTACCCCATCTTGCTGCGCTTTTGGGAACCTTTCATTCACAGTACTCCCTTCGTTGGAGATTCTAAGTGTCCCTACCCCCCAACCATCTGTCCAATCCGGGAGCTCTATATATCTCTGAAAAGCTCTGATTCTGAGGAAAGCCAATGAGCTCAACCATTTTGAGATGGACAGCATCGCCGACAAATCACACGAAGCGCAGCGTGGAGACCACCTCTTACGCATGGGGAGTCATTCCATATTTGGTGACGTTATGAGACCACGGAGCAACAGAAAAGACCCAAAATGGAGTTTCTGCGAAGCTATCGACCAGACATAACAACAAACGGACTTTTATCACTATGGAAATAACTTTTTGTTGAAAAAACGGCAAAGGTAAGACAAGTTTTACATGCTTGCTTGGTTTTTGCTGGCGTTTTTTCGGGGAACTTTCGCTCCCTGCTCTAAAAGACTTCATGCAATGTAAATGAGTTACATATCGCTGGATTCAGCTGGTTGTTAGCTTTCATTTGATGCCACGGTTTTGGTGTTTCCGTTTATATTGTGGATACATATCGCACATAAACAAAAACTTGGTCATGAATTATATGACTCCGGCTATATTGTTTATTTAGAGCTGTGGTTCACGGATATGAAATTAAATTAGATTCGTTTTTAGAGGAGTTTCCGCTGAACACAACAGTATTTAATATGTGTGGGTTATTCTCAGGGTTCGTGAGCTATGAGCGAAAATGTAACGCACAAGGGGGCAAGTCCCCGGTACCGGGGACTCTCGGGTTTAAGAGGTTAAAAGATTCTTTGAAATATCAGTTTCGCTAGCATACAAGCACAATTTGTTTAATTATTGAAGCACCATCAATCTAGAGATTTGTTAATGATGTTCAATAAATCAGATACATTTTGTCAACCAGTACAGATTGTGAAAAAAATAATAAAATTCACCCACAGACAATGGAAATATCAGCCCATGAATGTATTTGTAGGTTTTTTTTCTAAACAGTGAGAGACAAAATAACACAAATATCATGAATAGTGCATCTGAAAAAAAGATACATTGACTTTAGTAGGAGGAGGAACTTTCTTATTGTAATGCATAGTTGACTTATTCGCAAAACACGACTTGATATTTGCTGTCGTAACATTTCTTTAGGTTAACAATCAGATTTTCCCAAGATGGATTTGTCTATTCTTTATAGCAGATCCTCTCCATATAAGGAAGATTTTGGGGCTGAGTAGTGGTTGAGTAGCTGGAACATTTAGTTTTATCTATGAGCTTTCAATGGTGTAACGGTCTGGAAACTACCCAAGGTACTTCTTGAGCCGCCCATTCATTTCTTTGACTGTGTTTTGGGTCATTCTCTTGCTGGAATATCCCTCTAGGACAATGAAATATGTTCTCAATTACTTTGGTGAAGCAGTTGTCCTGCCCCTTGGTAGGAAAAACCCCAATGCATATTGTTTCCACCACAATGTTTGACAATGGAAATGGTGAGTTAATAAGGTAGCAATTCTCCTTTGAAAACAAATTCCGTTTTGAATTTTTATTTTGTCTCAACACTTTAGATTTTTGTCATAAAAATGGCTCTTCTCAAATTTGAAAGTAAAAAGTGACAAAATGTTGTTCTTGTACAATGACGGGTTAGTTATGGAATCACTGTGTACTTTAATAAGTAAGTATTTAAAACATATTCATTAAAAGAATTTAACTAAAATTAAATAAAAAAGTAGTACAAGTAGTACAAAAAGGCCCCCCAAAAAGGACTTTCTAAGGGTTAAATACAAACAAAATATATTTTGTTTGTTTTTTTAATGAACTCAGATATTTTTTTCAAAAGTATGAACCATGAGAAAGTTTATGATTGCAGTCTTGAGGGGAGGAAGAAAGAAGGACTTGAAACAAAAGCAATCATCTTGTTCTATTTTATGAAATGCACACATTAAAACACACACAGGGACACAACCAGAAGGGAGGGAGGGAGCTCTGGCATGCAGGCGGGCTGATAAGTTGCAGCTTGTGCAGTTTCGCTCAGTTTACTTTATCCCTGGGCTGGAAATGACCTTGTGAACTTGAACGTTTTTTTTTTCTGTTTTCCTTCGTTCTTTCTCTATCTCTCTAACCCCTCTCTCCACCTCCTCTCTCACGCTTTCTCTCTCACTCTAACCTGTGCTGTACAGTCAACAAACCACCCACAATACAGTACCAGCATGAATGTGCTAATGGCTGTTGACAAGTGTGTTATTTTTTACTGCTTACAGGTATGCACGTGTGTGCATGTGTATGCGTGTGTTTGTGCGTGTGCGTGTGTGTGTTTGAGTGAGACTCTGTGGTCTGATACATCACAGCTCAAAGGCAGTTGTCCTATAACCATTACAGTTTGATTCTTTAGCACTTGTGAAGCCCTTTTTCGCACAGCATGCTTTTGTGCACACATGGCCCATAACCCAGCAAGCTGTGGCTTAATCATTACAGTGACCTGCTTATCTGTTCGTCAAGCAGGTAACCATTAATAGGTGTTTACTTTCCGATGACCTCTGCAAATGTGAGCAGGCCCTTTGCACCATGAATGTCAACACAGGCCTGATTTCCTTCATACCTTTTTCCTTTTTTTTACTTCATGACCCAGCTGTGGTCTTGACCTAGTAAGACTACTTTTTTTTCCTTTCAGTGAAGTCAGTGAATCAATGTAAAATCAGTACAGAAAGTAGTCCTGCCTTCAACCCAGGGGTAAACTGTTGAATAGGAGAACATTCTGCATAGATGTAAATATCATACACTTAAGATAATAACTGAAGGCTCTATATAGAAAAAGAGAACACGAGCGAGGTGCACTGGATGAAAAAAAAATTTAATTGAAATATAAAAAAGGTCATATCTTATGTTCTTGATGCTGAAACAGCACAAAAAGCCAAGGTATTGCGTGAATGCATATATATGTTCAAATTAATTACAGCATACAATGCAATGAAAAAATCTTTCAAGATACAACAGAATCCCTGTGCATGAATCTAATCATACCAGTTTCAAAATCAATTCTAACATTTAATTTATGAACGCACTTGAAAAAGTTATAAACTGATTTGTACTTATAAGTATTTTGATTAACATTCATGAGAAAAATGTCTTTCTCTTAACTAAGTGTGTTTTAAATCTAATTGGGTCTTTTTCTAAGCTACCTGAGGCTTGAAGCCCCTTAAAAGTCATTACTTATATAAAAGCACTGCTTCCAATGTTAAATAAAGGATTGCAAGCCAACATAAAGCAGGGAAACACAACAAGACCATCTACAAGGAGCTTGATGAGACGATGACAGTCATTTTCTAAAGGAAGAAACAAATTGACAATCTCCCCCTGTCTGCAACTCTATGGAGGTTCCTTCTAAGTGAAGTTTTAATGATCATGAAAATGCTTAAGAACCACCAAGAAACATTTGCTAACACTACTACATGAAGTAACAGCATATGTAGTGTTCCAATCAACATCTGTATATTTTAGAGGAATATAACCAACCTAAACTCCGTCCCCATCAACCATGGTGGCGGAGAAATAATACTTTGGAGGTGTTTTTTTTCTGCCATTGACATGGCATGTACAATAAAATCTTGAGTTAGACAGAACATGGACCGAACATTGACAACAGTGTTTTCAAGAGGGGGAGTTTTAACATGACAATTTCCAAAACTAATGATCAAGGTACAAAGGAGTGGTAAAAAAAGGAGCACATAAACCTCCAGAGTGTCTTAGCTAGTCACAAGATCTTAATCCCAAGGTAAATCAGTGGAGGGAGATGAAGGTTCACAATGCCACCTAAGATGTGGACAAACCTGCCGACCAACTTGAATAAATTTCTGTTTGTGAGGAAAGCCTACCATTAAATGTATCCACTGGTATTTTAACATTTGTTGGAAACATAATTACATATTTGATAATATCAAATAAAATATTAAATAACTGACCTATAATAATTTTCACACTGTATCATCCGAGCAGATTTGATCTCTTTATGTAATAACACATTTTGTATGGTAAAATAAATAACTGTAAAACAATATGCTGTAACTTGCTTCACAGACAGAATAAAATGTGACTTGTTATTTAAATACATGCACAGATATACCTTCCCAGAACAATGTGTGTCTACTGAAGCCTGCACCAGCTCTCTGTAACTGCAAGGTTACACTTATCATTAAATCGTTGCCAAATCCTCACAGGGTAATTTCTCTGCTCTTGACTTCCATGAAATAAAAGAGTCACCTTTACTAGTGTCCAGTTCGACAGAAATAAAAAAAGAAGTTTCAGATTTAATCCTAAACACAGTTAGATTAACAACTGTCAACGGTAATATAGACATTATCTGTTACTTCAGAGTGAAGCCTTCAAACAACTGAAAAGTTTTTTAAAAAACAGTGTCTTTCTTGGTTTGTATGTTGTTCAATTAGATGGCCGGTTGTTTAACGCCAGTCATTTGCCTTCTTGAAGGATTTGCATTTTCTACTTGTGCCTGGGTGGACTTCCTCCTACAAAAGTCTAAATTACTTGGGAATGTGAGTACAAACGGTGGTTTAGTGGACCTCATGTAATGGGACAACATGAGTTGGAGAAGAACATTTTGATCCGAATGAAAGAAACAGAAAAAAATAATTTTAATATAACATTTATATAATGTTTGAAATATGGCAGCCATCCCAATGGTAATAACACACCATTCCTCTATATGCTGCTTGATTTGATGCATATTTAACCATAATTCTTCTATATTTAATAATAATAAAATGTTCCCATCGCCCCATGCAACAATGTCCATCAATGTACATGTTAAAAATTCTACTTAAGCTTTTCAAAAGTCACATACAGTCCAAACAGATCACTAATTTAATTCCATCTTAACTAAAAGGCAATCCACTACCCTAGAGTTCAAAGCTCCACCTTGCCATTGTCCAGATGTGTCTCCCTCCCTCTGTCTCTAGCTGCTGCCCAAATGATAACTCGCCCTTTGTCTCTCTCGCTGAGCTGGGTAATATATAGCTGTGAGGCGGTCTGACATAGTTATATTTGCTGGTGTCCTAGAAAAGACAAGGAGACTCAATTACAATGGCAGCAGAGCGAGTGCCTTTACGAATGTCAACTCTTCGCCCAGACACAGCGTGATGAATCACACCTGACCTCACACCAGGCGTCCATTTCTCAGCAGCCTGCGCACAAGTGTGGACTAGTAAATGAGAAATCAGGGTGGGGTGAGGCGTGAGGTGTAGGGGGCTTGCTTTTCGAGAAGCACGGGTCTGTGTGTGTGTTTGTCTCATCTTCGTGGCCTCTGGCCCTGCACGCCAACAGCCACAAAGACGCAGACGTCCTTGCCTGTTGAGAGAGGAGCATGCATAGACACAGTAGAATTGTAAGCAGTTGTTTAAAGATTTTAGGTGGGGGAAGTTTGTGAGTGTTCCACTGGGACAGGCAACGATGCTCTCCTGCAGCTCTATGAGGAGGAGAACCAACCTACATCTCTGTTAGTCAACACACTCACAATTGTACTTGTACACACCAACACACACACAGTCACAGGAGCAAGTGCTTCTTGGCTGCCAGCAACCGTGTCTTACTCCAGGCACAGTGTAATCCTTGTTGACAGAGAGCGAGTGTGGTATTAGGTCACTGGTGTTTTCATGCTGTACTGTAAAGCACTTAGCAGGCTGCAGTGGCAGAGAGTCACAGACTCACACCAGTGATGTGGCAGTTCAGAGACACTCTCCTCTGGGAGAAAGGACCTCTTATCCTGCCACCGCCCTGTCTGACCCTGGCAGGACTACGGGTGAGGAGTAGTGGGTGGTGGGATCAGTGACGGCTGTAACACTGCCCTGGATGAACTGCTGGGGCAGGCAGGGGAGTCCCTGGCCTCTTGGGAGGGAGGGATTAAGCAACAGGCAGACACACAAGGGCAAAGGCAGATGTGTGCAAGGATAGATGAGTAGATAAATCAAAGGCTGTCAGAGCCCGAGGTATCTGCATTCTTCTTTATAAGCTAGATGCAAAAATGTAAAAGTATCCCCTTAACTTTGAATTATAATACCTTGCACATCTTTTCTTACCTTTTCAGTGAACTAATTGTTTGATCTCTGCTACTCAGACTAATAAATAATCAGCTGATGAATCAATGTGACAACATACATTTGAAAAAAAAAAGATTTACACTCATTAGGAAAATATTTTTCTAACTAAAATATTTTTTCTAACTCTTGCCTTAACCACAACTCTAACCCTAGCCCTAACCCCAATTCTAACTCTAACCCTAACCACAACCTCAACTCTTACCCTAACCACAACTCTAACTCTAACCCTAACCACAACCCCAACTCTTACCCTAACCACAACTCTAACCCTAACCACAACCCCAACTCTAACCCTAACCACAACTCTAACTCTAAACCTAACCCCAACTCTAACTCTAACCCTAACCCCAATTCTAACTCTAATCCTAACCACAACTCTAACTCTAACCCTAACCACAACTCTAGCTCTAACCTTAAACCCAATTCTAACTCTAACCCTAACCACAACCCTAACTCTAACCCCAACCACAACTCTAACTCTAACCACAACTCTAGCCCTAACCACAACCCTAACTCTAACCACAACTCTAGCCCTAACCAAAACCTTTTTATATATTTGTAATATATTTGATATACTTTTGTAATGTGAGAGATGTCATCAGAGCTTCCTAATGTTATATGACAAATGCTGTACACAAAAAACAACAATATTTGTTATTATTTTAGTTCATTTCATGAAGTTAATGAAAACAAAACAAAAGAGAAAATGTTCAGGAGCGCTGAGTTTAAAATATTATTTTCTGAACCTGCCACTAAAACATCTTCTTATTAAAACATAATGCACATCTATATGATAATGTAATTACTGAAATAATATTTTTTGAGAACAAAATGGAAAATATATATTTTTAAAATGAATTAGACTGCCAAACACACTGTAACAAAACACTTGAAGTTTCAAACAAAGGTTGACGTATGCATTTTTTAAAAAAAAATGCAGCTAATTTGGCCTCTCCTTGCCACTGCACAGACGTTCAATACAATAAAAGCTCTGCATGCCAAACATTGATATCTGATTTCATAGTATTGCATATATAAACCAAATTAATTTAGCATTCCCCCATGATTCGAAGTAACAAAACTTGTTTGCTTCCATGGAGAATAAATGACATTATGTTGTTAGCATGCGAACATATAGTTGCCATCCAAAGTCAGAGAAACAGTTAGGCAACATCAAATGATGACTTTGGCTTTGCACTTCTTTTTTCCATGATGTCAAGAGCATAGTGAAGCTTAAAGAGGATTACGGTCTAATACTATCATTGAGGCTCCCGTAATATTGCTGGAGAGTCTGGTGGGCCAAAATAAACTTCAGTTTCTGTCTAAATGTCTAAATTCTTTCATCTGGCAGAGAATATTATTTTTAAGTCATAATCCAATTGTATGCCAAAGACATTTCTGTTCAATTTCTCTTTTCTTAATCATGAAAACAAGAGCCAGTTGAATTCTTTGATCACCTCGTGGCTCTGCTAAAGATGTTAAAACAACCTCTCCCACATAAAACTCCTTGCTATACATTAAAATGTGCAGAAAAAAACTGAAAATTATTGAAATTCATATTCATATCATATTTGTAAACAAAGAAATTAACAAAAATTAATTCACATGCATCTCCTAATAATTTTAGATGTTCGAATAAGTTTTATGGGCAGAGGTTTATAAAATTGAAGGTTTTAGGATTACAGTCTGTATTTGTACATGATTCACTATATATAGTGAGTGAATCCTGAGGTGCTCAGTGTGCAATCAATCACAACAGACTGATATTGAATATTAATTCATGACCCATTACATAAGACTCTTGAAGCAGATTAACGATTTAACAGAAAATGTGGCTTTATTTAAATAATAATAAAAAAAAACATCTGCATTGAGAACAAAAGACGATCAGGATCCACACAGCCTAATTGTGCTGCTTTATTGAAGCAACTTGTTGTAACTTCCTGTTCTATCTCAGACACTATGATTCTAGACCCGGCTTGTCTACTACAATACCTCCAAACTTCATGCAGCCTTCAAATTAACCAAATGGCAGTGTCAAAAGTGCTACTGTAACAGGAATGAAATGTTATGACTGAGCAGCTACACCAAGTACCATGAAATGCATTGAAAGCATGGTGTGAAGAACAGTGCCACTGGACGTTTATTGTAGTGACTTTCTCCATTTGTCAATCTGATGGATGAGTCTGTTTCTGGCTGTTTAAACCAGAACAATACTTATCTTTGTGCCATCTGTGAAATTTAGTTATGAGATTACGGGATTGGCACCTTAGCAAACAGATTCCTGAATATTTTAGCATCCCAAAAGATGGCCAGTTACGTGCACCCATGTTTGTGAGAACCGTTTGGGGATGGCCCAACACATATATGATCGAGTTTGGTGTGGAGGATTTTGACTGGACTATAGTGAAAAATGTATTCGTCTTGTTGAGTTCTGACATAATCTGACAGAACACCTTCAAGAAAAGACTGCAAGTCAGGTAAAGTCTGTGTCTAACCTCAGAATTGCAAATTCTTGAAGAATGATAAACATTACCATAAAACATTCCTAAACCACTTCTATAGCCTTTCCATTAAAGCTGAAGCTGTTATAGTTGCAAAAAAAAATCAATCAAAATAGTCTAAAGGCAGATAACATATATTTTTCTGTATATGTGCTATATATCAATGGCCATTTCCCTTCACCAGTGGTAATGTCAAGTCAATTAGGATTGCAGTGTTGTGTTCAAACTACTTTTAGACAATGCTAGGAGGTTAGCTGGAGGGTGGACTGGTGGGGAAGCCGTCATCAGGAAACTCTTGTCGGCCCGGAATGAGGAGTGTTGAGTAACTAATGAGAATGTTTTACACAAGAAATGTATCATGGCTGAAGAGACACATCTGGGTATGTAATTCACACTAGAGTCATCCTGCTCAAAAGACTTTTTTTATTGCTCTAAGTGCAATCCTCCTATTTGAAACTCAGCCAGAAACTGTGAGGGAGCAAAAAAGAAACAGAGGACACAGGGAAACAGCTGGGTTTCCTAAGCAGAGTGACTAGTAAATGCTGAAGGGAGAGAGGGATGGCTTTCTTTGGAGAATTATGGAGGAGGAATATAAACTCCAAGAAAAAAGCTGCTGGGATGATTGCCATGAAACAAGGCAGTTAAAAAATAGAGGGAAACCAAGGAGGACAAGATCAAGATCAGGGCCAAGGAGAAAAGATTATGAAGAACTAATAATGAAACATCGCAAGAGTGCGAAGGGAGGGGAATGTCCACAGTTTAGCAAAACAAGCGAGAAAGAGATAGTGGCCAAAATCAGCGGAAATGTAATGTGAGAGAGGCAGGAAAAGGGATGCATGGCTCTGATTTGTGAGAAGAGATGAATTGAAACGGGATGGAGGCAAATTCCAGGAAGACGTCTGAAAGCCAGAAAATGAAGTCACCTGTGCAAATACAAGTCATATTTACTCATTGTGAAATAATCTTATGACAGTTCCCTGTTTTATCTGTCTTGCTCAGGACTCTCAGGATGAGGCCTTAGTCCGGAAAAACAAACACAACTGCTGAACCAAAATGATCATGTGAACTTGGGTCACCCAAAAATGAGACTGAAGCAGCAACCAAAACCTCATCTGTGCTATGAACAAATGCGGCAATGAAGTATGAGTGGCATATTGATATATACAATTAATTCTGATTTGCTTCATTATTCCAAATAACGGTTTTGACGGAAATTCACTAGACGCCAAAAACAAAACTTAATGCGAACCTCAAGCTTTCAAAATTCAAACACATGATCCCAAACAGTCTGCCGATTAATTGACTTTCATTTGGCAACAAACAATAAAATGTGCTATGATGCTGCGCTTGAGCCAAACTAATGTTTCATGTTAAAGCTATTGGACACTATTCAGCAGGCCAGAGCTCATGCTGCTTAGAACATACTTCACTTAACGGGGTGCTCATAAGTCATTCTGCATGCCAAGGTTCTGTAGGATTTAACGAGCAAAAACGTGCACAATGAATACAGACGAACGCTGGAGGTCTTTCCAAAAACTCGATTAGAGGGTGCACAAGCATTACAAATCCAGAGATTTTCGTAGACTACTGGACTTGGTATGATGTATAAAAATGGATTAGATTCATGATTTTCATGGTGCCAAAAGACCTTGATCTTGCAAATGCTCAAGTCGGATTATATATCAAATATAATGTGTGGTTACCACCTAAAATGCCAATTGGATGACCACACAGAGTCAGCCATGAATTTTTACTTTTAAGATAACAATTTCAGCTAACTGCAAATTTGTGGCGCTTAAAACGGAAGTCACAAATTTGTAATTGAATGTTTGAGCTCACTTTTAAGCCACTTAATGTTTGCAATCCGATATAGTGTTTGCAAACCATTTACTCCTGACCTGTGCTCTCCCATTCCTTAAGCCATTCAAGAAAGCCAGCAAAAGCAAAGTGCCTTTTAAGGCCTTCAGTATAGCCAGAGTCCTCCTTATATTACTGATGATATCTTTACTGAGGGCTTCGCTGACAAGAGCCCGGGGATCAGAACTGCCCATAAAGCAGATGGGAAATTACATCTCATCCTAGGCCCTATGCTCAAATGGCCTGTCTGTTGATGCAGTGGGCTTGTGGTGTCTTTAAACATAGACTTAGCCTCCGACCCCAACCTTATATGATTTCAGTGAGGAAGCTACTGAAGCTAATCAAAGCAGTCCATGTACAACCGGATAACTGCACTGACTGGACACCCGTCTCAATCCAGGGAATAGGTTGACGTCTGCAATGAGATATTTAAGACTGCACTCACATAGATCTAGAAGAGCTTAATAACAACAGTCAAAGTGAGATCTATAGTCTGCTGGGTCTGTGGATAGGCACGAGCCATATTCACAGCCATAGACAAGGAACACATCCATAGCTGCAAAATAACACTTTGTGGGTTATCCAGTTATTTAATCGAATGAAGTCTATGTTTGAATAAATATAAGCTGCTGTTGAAATAAGGGAGTGAGAGAAAATTCATTGCGCTGTAATCCGTTAAGCCTTTCAGGGATGGCCTCTGACCAGGCCATATGAGATCCACTACCCAGTGCTAATCTGTTCCAAACACTGATGAACCCAGAAAGTGGCTCTTGCGGTTAACAAACTGTCCATGGATGGATTATCCAGTTTGCGGCAATGCAAAGTTCAGAACACTGCAGCTGTAATCCCAGTGTCTCGATGACACACGTGCAGAGGCCTTGCACTCAATAAGTACAAGCTTGGCCCAAAGAATTGTGTTTATCCATTCATCCATGCTCATTCCTCCCCCTCTCTGTGACACAGGGACTGATCACTTTATCCCTCTGTTCTAATAGCTAAGCGGCAGAGCTAGCATGCTTCCAACACACATGGCACAAATCCCAACTGACCTTGCTTACCAATGTCTGACCACTATTTAAAAGGCTGGCATCAAGAAAAAAGAAACAGACAAACACTGTTCATGAATGAGGTATTTGACTGAAAGGTAAACATTGTGCCATATTTTATAATTTATCATTGATAGCAGTTTTTGGCCGATTTTGGGTTGGATTTTGCAGATTTTATTTTTTTTCTAATTTAAGTAATTGATACACATTAAGTAGCCCGATATTTTTCTACAACATTTTGATTTCATAAAAACAGTAATTGCATTTCCATTTAATATTATATGCAAACCATATTATCATAAATTCATATTATAATACACATATTAAAAATCAAAACTGCATCTGAAGCTCAGAAAACATAAACAATGGCCAGGTAATCATTAAAGACTTTCATATTTTATAAGAATTTTAAATGAACATCACAAAGAAAATTAAGTCCAGCATGTTTTCTTTGACTAACACAGAAAAACATGCTGTTTTCATTCATTTAGACTAGGGGTGTAAAAAGTTGTTCCTGAAAATCCTGGTTCAATAGACATATTAATGTTTCAAAAGAGTCAAGATGAGCTTATTTAGCTTGCTTTTCTTGAAGAAAAAGTGCATGAGGCTCTGTAACCCTCTAGGAATATGTTTGGACACGCCTGATTTAGGCCTCATAATTATATAACCCTTTATCAAAATGCGGACAATACAGCATCGTATTTACTGACAAATTGCAGGACAGAGTTTATTTTGGCTGTGCACAACGTCTTGGCTGTGCACATTGCAAGTATATGCATATAATTCCATCTGAAAGAGCTACACAGGTCATGAGAGTGTAAATTAAAAAGATTTATTGATTTATTTATTCAGTTAACAGTCCAAATAGTTGCCCATCACCCCCAAAACATGTTGCTAATATATTAAGTAGACAAAAGCAAATGCAGGAGATTCTGGTCCTGTAGTTGATTGGCCCTAAGTGGTGAATATCAATTAATAAAAATCTCAAATCAATCTGTATTTTAACCCTTAGAAGTCCGGGTTTTTCCCTGTGATTGGCAGAGAGACATCTAAAGGTTAATTATATATTGCTTCTCTGGATATATTTTTTATTTTAAAAGTCAGTGAGATGGAGGAAAAGACTATAGGCACAAATGACCACTGTTCTATATAGCATTGTCCTCTTTGACAACTGCAAAAATATATAATTGTTATGTTCACCTGGAAATTGGTTCAAGATTCCTATAATTATGTCTATGCAAAAAAATGGGCGCATTCTAAAAAGGCTCCACAATTACCATGTATAGATGTATTACATTGTGAAAATACCCAGATAGACAGAGGTCAGTGCCACCGCATTGTTGACACAGCAATGTGGTTTGAACCTTAGCCTTTGATGACTGTGCAGCTTGTACTGAGATGCTTGGAAATATGATAAGGCATAGGTCAAAGAAGGAACACTTGTTTGTGTCTGTAATTTCCAGAAAGAGCAGATCTCTCCCAAAAGCATGGCAAACGCTAAGGTAACCCCAATGGTCAGTGCGATCTACCTACGCAGAGTGCCTTTGTGAATATATACATTGCTTATTTGTAAGTAGCTTAAAGACCATTTTCACTCTCTAAGCAAAATCAACCTTGAAAGGCGGACACTTATTTCAAACAATAAGGTCTTCATCAACGTGAGGTATCTTATTGTGAGTGGACACATAATCCAACAGCTTGAATTGATCTCAGTATTCACTGCTGAATGTGTAATGCATCAATATTATATTCACCGACGAAGAAATGCAATTAATCATGAAAGCGAATCCCAAGGTCCAACCAAATGGAAGAGCATAAGAGGGAGGTTCAGGGACTGTTCAACAGATTTCATTCAAGGAGGGAGAGGCCTTCAAACTGCAAGGTTGAAGGCCACAGGTCCTAGTGTTTACAAAAAATCTTCTTTTCATTGAAAAGGAGTGAGCTCCTCTTTAATGGCATTTCATATTTAACATGAAGGAATAAATAAACAATCTGCATCTGCTGTCCCATAATTTCACAAATGGAGACCAGACACCTGAGAACCTTGAAGGGTTCCAAATGTATTCATTCCACTCTTTTATCCTCCTCCAGAAATCTCTATCTTAACCCTGGCCAAGTTTAAAATGATAGATTTGCCTCATTTTTGTTCCTTTGTGAAAGCAAAACTCCCAAACAGTAAATAATTATATCAACAGGAAAGGAAATACTGTTATTCTACTAGTAAATCGGTAATAACTGCCTTTGTTGGTGGCCTCATATTTTCCTTGCTTATCTGCTTTATACTGTAAACAGTTTATGATGTGTGAGTCACTGGGAATACCGAACATAGAGTCCATTCAATCCTTGGGCATAGGAGAGAACCAAGTTACTAAGATACAAATACTTTAAACTCTTTGACCATGCTCATTTCAGTCATTGCATTATAATTTCTATGTTCATTTTTGTGAACGCAACAAAATAATTTTAAATTAAAGTAAAAAACAGCACATACTATAAAAGAAATAGTGGTAGCCCAGAATTTGTTTTGCATATGGACACCATCATAGTGGAGTGGAGAAATGCAAATCATTGAAAAAAGCCAATGTAATAAAAATGCAAATACTGTATTATTTTTAACATTTAAAAAAAAAAAAAAATGAAAACAAAAATATTTTTATAAATGTCATGATAATGTTATGTGTTGGGGTGTTACTACACAGTAAAATCCTAAGAGTTAAATTACCTCTACTCGGAGTATATTTGGTCCCACTCTATATAGAGTTAAACCGACTCTGAGAAAGAGTAATTTAATAATCAAATCTGCATGGAAAATGCAAACTAAATATTAACTATTCAGAGAGGGACCAAGTCCACTCCATAAAGAGTAAAAACAGACAAAAATAGACTGTTTAGTTCAAATAGACTTATTTAAATAACTCTCCTTCAGAGTTGGTTTAACTCTATAGAGAGTGGGACCAAATACACTCTGAGTAGAGTTAATTTAACTCTTAGGATTTTACTGTGTAGGAGGACATGCTACTTTATGTGTGAAACAATTATGGTAAAATGTTAACCATGCCACTAATAAATATAAAATATATTAACTTTGTGTGGGCCTGATCTCTTTTTCTTCACAAAATCTGTACACACCTCCCTCTGTTGGGGATATCTGATTGTTGAGTTGTGACGTCACTCTGCAAAGATGTCTTATATTTAACTTTAGTTTCCGAACAACAGTTTACACTTTATTTAGGACACCTTGATTCTAACCTTTATAATGGATTATTATTGTCAATCTACACATAATGTTTAGATTGATTTAAAGCTGGTTTAAGGTGTTTTTGTTTAAAAAATTATCAAAGTTTCAGCGCCTTCTATCATAGAATGTCAATGGGAGAGTAGAGAACCAGGCCCTGGAAGCTCTCTGTCGCAGTCAGCTTTGCTCCTTTACCTTCATCAGTTTCAGCTGGCAACACTGATTAGTCCACCTGCACCTCGTTGTAAATACCAAAGTGATTGCACTTACCATAGCTTAAGCACATTGCATATTTGTTGACGTAGTATAAACTTATTGTTTTATTTAAAATACATAAGAAAAAAGGCATAAATACACAGTTAACCAACAGTCTCATTCACTCGCATGGCAACTCAGCCAAATTCTCTCACACACAATCACACAGTCAATTTACACAGGTTGGCTAGGAACCAGACTTTGCAAAGAGAAAAATCTCCCAGCTTACAGGCCTGATAGAGAGCATTGAGTAGGGGACCCCACACAAAGACCAATAGCGATGGGAATCAGCTGAAAATATGTGACATAATCACATTAGTGTCTTAAAGGACACAAAGCGCTTAGTCAACTTCCCTTGATCAATTCGCATCTGGAGAAGTGGGGGATTGGAGCAGGGTCTGGCTTTTCCCTGCAAAAATTAAAACAAGCTGTTGTACCATGCTGCCGGGCTGCAATGGACCGAGAAGCATGACACAATAATGGATTGCTTCGGCATCACTGTTGTAAATGCATCACATGTGAAAAAGGAAGGAGACAAAAAGGGAAGAAGGAAAAAGTAGTGCATGGGTCTAAAAAAGGCTTTAGGAAAAACACCCACAGCTTTCCCAAAGAAAGTGAACTCTGACCCCATGGAGGGATAGTGGAACTATGTTGTACGCTTCCACAAAAACAGAACATCATGTACCACATTAACATACGTTACGTAAAAGGTAATATGTCTGAAATGAAAGTGATTGCTGTATGGAATTATGTACTGATTCAACAATGAATATTCAAATGACACATTGTGTTAATTGATGGCTACCAAGCTTCACTTAAAAGCAGGAAAATCTTGGGTAAACAATCAAAAATAATGCTAAGCACATAAAAATGATCAATACATAGGGGAAAAAGAAGATTTATTAAATTTCCAGTTTGGTGAGTTATTCTTTGTTCGCATCTGAAGTATTAGAAAAAGAAAAAGTAGCTAACCTCAATTGCATTTTAACTATGCTCCTAGTAAAATTTTCCTCAGGCACCTTTGAACCCATTGTATGCCCTTTTTCACTTCACCCTGTGCAAGAAAAAAAAAGACAGACTTTTGTTTTTAGCTTCACAGCAACTGTGAGAAAGAGGTGCTGCTCATGCTAGAAACAGCCACCTCGACAAGCTCCAGCACAGCACCAGGAGCTAATTACAAACACCGCTTGTGCTAAAAACCCTCTTGTAGACAGCAAACAAAAAGAAAAAGCTGGGGGAGCGAGCGGGTGAGAGAGAAAAGTGACAGAAAGTGAAAGGGGCCCAGGGAAGAAGGAGGGGGAAGCAGGAGGAGGGGGATGAAGAGGCTAATGAATCTATAGGAAACACCACTCCTCTGACACGTGAAACGTTCCTATTCACCGCCCAACGGGACTTAAAGAATGTTCAGCCTTTTGTCTCTTCTTTAATTCCTCAAGAAGTGATGGGATGTGAAAGGTGTGCGCGTGTGTGTGTGTGTGTGTGTGTTAAGAGGGGGCTTCCTAGCAGCTCTGCTTATCCCTTGAGCTTTGGAACTTATCAATAACGTGGAAAATAATACAGTGAACTAGACCAGACTTCATTTGTATGTAATTAATCTTTTGGGAAATCATACCCTAATCTAACCACGATCCCAAGAGAACCACATCTTGTCCTTAAGTTCAGAATTGACAGAAATTAGTCAATACCTAGGCTAACGCGTTTAGATAATAAACAATTTAGAACTATAATAAATTTAGAGCCTGCATTAGATCTATAAAATGCATTTACAAGCAATAGGTTCTTTTTTGTACCAACTCTTCCTTTATATATACCCATTTCAAACTTAATTTTGTTTTGGAGCCGTAAATGATTCTCTTAATAAAATGTCTTAAGTTAACTAAGTAAACAAGCAAAACTTGTATTTTGCATATGAATCTCTATAAATCAGAGTGCAGACACAACTCACTTGTTGAGCCCACATCAACACTCACGTTCACCCTGAACAGAGCTGTGGTTAAAGCACCAGCTCCCACATGCAATTTGGTCTAATCAAGTCTTGTTCATAGGCGCCTGGAGCAGTGAGATTGGCCTGATCTCAAAGTGCACCATCAGCCACAAATTACAGGCTTTGATTTTGGGTTAACTGCATGCCACTCCTGTAAGAATAACAGTGACAGTTGTAATATGGAGCTAGTTAGGCACCCGTAATAGAATGTAACCAGAGGACATATTCTGCCAGGATAACGAAACACACACAGATCACCTGCAGCAACCAATCTCTGACACTGTAGTGAAAACTCTGAAAGATACATTACAGCATATGTATAGGGACATCTAAGAAAAATGCAACTTTTATTCAACAACTGTACAATTAGACAATATTGTCACTGTCGTGGTGCTTTCTAAATGCAGAGTACCCAGTCTAAGTAGTTTTTGTTATATATAAATTTGCTCTAAAAAAAAAAAAAAAACAACAACATACATTTCTGTATGAATACATTTTACAAATGTATAAAATTTACTTTTATTTAAATGATGTATTCAGCATGAATACAGTCCCTGTGATCCATTCTGCACTGCAGTTTTAAATAAATTAACTAACCCAGAGAAGTCTCAGCATGCACTGGTGCATGCGCAAATCACAATGAAGTAGTAAAGGCATGACCCAACTATTATTTGATTTTGATTTCAAATATAATGTGTTGGTTCCAGAAAGGTTATAAGCTTTAGTATCTTTATTTTAAACAAACATTACTAGAGTTGACACATAATTTGCAAGAAGGAAAAACCCTTGGAAGTACAATAGCTGTGATATGGCTTGTGGTTTTGTGTCACAAAAAGTACAACGGCACAAAATTGTTTTCTTTGCTTTTTTAAGGATTTATGAGTCTTTTTAACTGATTTTTTCATTATTGTTATTACAATTTCAGGTTTGATTTGGAATTAGTGTGTCATATAATGAACACAGTGAGTAAATTTAAGAAGCTGGGATTGTACTAATAATTATAGTAAGTTTTACCTAAAAAAACTGCTTTAAAGGTAATAAAAAAAACACAGATTTTTTTTTAATCCTTTTTCAATACTGAATACAAACATTTAAATATTCAACAAATATTCACTTCCACGTGCATCAGTTCACTTTGATGGAAAGTCTGCAAATATTTGCATGCCACGATCTTTAAAAAATAAGCAAAACCTCTGTTTGTAATTCTAAAACTGCTTAGTTTTCATTTGTGTGTTGACTCCTGTATGGCTGTAATAAGTCTGTTAATAACTTCTATGACATTTGGGGGAAGGGAGGAGGGCTACAACACGGCTCTGCTCAGGGCATTCATCTGTCAAGTAGCTGCCCTGCACATTGGCATCAGAAGAAAAGCTGAAAGCTACAAGCAGTAAGCATGTAACCCCCACTTCCAGACATGGGAACTTTTCAAGCTGTTTCAAACATTATTGATTAAAACTCAAAGTAATAATCGACATGTTTGTATGTGACACGTGTTACTAAAATGCAAATACTAAAACATACAGTAAACATAAGAAATGTGTATTTTCGTACTAATATTGTCATAAATTTTAAATGGTAAGAAACAAATAAAAATAAATAAATAAATACAGTGGTACCCCGAGATACAAATGCTTCGAGTTACGAAATGTTTGAGATACGAAATGTCTCGCAGGAAATTTTTTGCTTCGAGATATGACATTGTTGCTTTGAAGAAGTGTGCTTTAAGGGACTGATACGCCTTAAAACACTTTAAGTCAGTTTTAAATTGAGCGAAACATTATTTATAGATTACCAATAATGTTCTATAACAAATGTTAGAGTCAAGGTGTTGTAAAAAGTGGAAAGTGCTGTTCTGTAGCGCAAGTAGGTCCACCTCCTCTGACACATCGCCTCTCTCTCAAGGTAAGGTTTCACATTTGTGTACATATTACATATTTTTCGTGTGTTTTATTGTCATTTATTACAGTACCAAGGTGTAGATTTAAGGATTTAAGAAACGTTACTTGATTTTTCTCTGGTTTTCTATTTTTTCATCTACTTTTACTGTTATTTCTGAGAGCCGTTGCACGGATTAGGTGTTTTACATGTAAAACTTGCTTCGGGATACGAATTATTCGACATCTATAATAAAGGATTCCTTGAGGTGCATTCACATTACAAAAACTTTTTGTCAATTATTGAGAAAATTGAGATTGTTTTCAAATTACCACCAATTGCTCTAGTGCAGTTTTATTAAAGCTCATTTTTTAAACTGTTCTTAGACATGCTAACTAGATGTGTTTACATTAGAAGTGAACTGCTCCAAGGACTTAGCCCTTAGACACCCCAAGAGCTTGATGTAATGACTCTGGTTATTCATCTTAAGACATGCTGAGAGGCCTAAATAAGTATTTAGGCACATTTGGTTTCAGCGTGGTTTTCGAACATGTAAATTTTACAGATTTCTTTTGATGTGTGTCTAAGAACAATCTTATCCAGAGGCAAGCTCTAAAGCAATTTGTTGACAAGCAACAAGATGATGGAAGGATATAGAAAAAAAATATCCACAATGAATAGTGTCAACTTCCCTGAGCAGCCCTGGAGTGCTTACTCAAATAATATATGGAGAAGGTGCTGCTTCACAACCAAAACGTAATAAAAATACTTTCTCATTTACAAATCGATTGTACATTCATGAACACAACAACTCAATTAACTCAATAATAGCATAGGTTGTTATTTTTCATATTTGTGAAATATGGAAAGCTGGCATGTCTATGACACTGACAAAGAGTAAAAGGGCGAGTGGAGTGTATGAATATTTTGAGAACAACAACCACTTCATCGACAATGATTCAGGTTGAGCCTCCGTTTATGTCCCTAATTTCATCTCACTTTGTGGGTCCCGCTCTTTCTCTAGACCTTAAAAATGTAAAGTCCTTTCAAACATCACCTTGAAAAGAAGGGATTGTGGCTAATTGAGCACTGTAGCAGCGTAATTGGGCCAAAGGACCCATCCACATGAAGAGGGTGACCCTTCTAACCTAGTCCTTAAAAAGAGACAAAGCTGAGGGAGGGTAATGTGAGTTAAGGGATTCTCACCCACCCTTGTGGGAGCTTGTTTCACACACAGAGCCCAAAGTGGGGCTTAATAACTTAACACGTTGCTATGTTTTTCCTCTTGAGGAGGTTTTCTCCTCAAAACCGCCAACAATCTCCCAGACCTTTCATAAGCACCCTTAAGAGACCAGCTTAGCCTTGTCCTAGTGTACTGAGAGGACACATAGGACACAGAGAGACTTTTATACTATGAGGGAAAATGTGTGAGAATTATCTATCAAATTAATTTTAAACTATATGCTTAACAAAAGACTCTAAGACAAGCAAATGACCAGATGCAGTACCCATCAAAAGTTTGTTTAAACCATCTCTTTTAATGTTTTTCCTCAATTTCCACATTGCAGAGTTTCACCGAAGGCTTCATTACTTACAAGTGAAATTACAGAGAAAACTAAAGTGTGCAAGGAGTTGTTTCAAATATGTTTCACCCTTACCCTTTGCTGACAGCTCTCCAAGCTATTGGCTTTTCGGTGTTCTTCTTGATGTGTGTTTTTTTTTTTTTTAATTCACAGATGTGTCATGACAATTTTACAGTCTCCTTAATGTGCTATCGCTATTGTTCAGAAGTCAGGTTGGTACACAGCTGACCAACCTTTTTGACGACAACCTTTTTGAGAACCAATCAGCTATTAGTAAACACATCTCCTGGCCGTGCAAAGTCTGTTTAAAATAAAGGAAAGTCATTGAGTACTTTGCCATCAACTGGCCTCAAAAGTCACTTGACCTAAACCCAATCAAGATGATTTAGGATGGGTTGAACCCTCAAAAGAGCCAAAAAGTGATCAGCCTTTGTAGGGTCTCCTTAAAGACTGTATGGTGCTCCTGGAAAAATCAGCGATGTAACCTGGGATGAAGGGATCTTCCAGCCATAGCCTGTGTCCAGGAAAGCAATGTCTACCAAAACAGCTTTAATTTTCCTGATTTCCAACCACCGCAACCCACTTCTGCAGCAATCATGCCCAAATTGGTGGCCCTACGCTCACATGCTAAGCATCTTGTTGGCCCGGCAGAGGGATTAGGCCAAACACTGTAGCCCACTTCATGAAGCTCTTTGAGAAAATGTCAAGAGTATCAAGTAAAACACATTTATGTCACATTTTTACCTTAACTATATAATACCATGTGAATCTACAATGATAAATAAGTTCAAATGTTTGACTGAAAATGTACATCAATCCCATAATTTTAAAACACCATGTGTTTCCCTATCCCAATACACAAATATTTATGCGGATAACCAAGTAAATGCAAAAT
This sequence comes from Danionella cerebrum, assembly GCA_007224835.1. Taxonomy (NCBI): domain Eukaryota; kingdom Metazoa; phylum Chordata; class Actinopteri; order Cypriniformes; family Danionidae; genus Danionella; species Danionella cerebrum. The sequence continues at coordinate 26,865 of SRMA01025830.1, read as the reverse complement.
TACAGGTTCTTAACTCCATACAAATCCCATCCACAAAAAGAGTGTGCAATTTTGAATATTCTAATGGAGTCACACATCATCTTAATACCTAATTGGCCCATGACTGACATCAGCATCACACACCACAACTGAACAGAAACAAAAGTGGTAATATTCCTACATGAGGCTTGTCAGTATCATTAACAATTGCTAAAGATAAATGCACGTCAAAAATGTAATCCACTTCTGGAGTCCTTGACTCCAGAAGCTCCTTTTAAAAAAAAAACCTGATCATGCCCAAGCCCACCTTAGCAGCCTGAACTCCCGATGACAGCTTGGCAGCAGCTGGGCAACACTTCCTGAGCCCATGCTGCTTCTGCATCAGGCCTGCACTAATGACACCAGCTTCCAGTGATTACAAGCAATAGGTCTCACTGTTTTGTGTAAACCCACTACCTTCATAGGTCTATTAATTCCGCCAGTCAGATGGCTACTTGTTTGTTCTCAAAGGACTTTCAAACATATTTCAGGGCATGCATTGGGAGAGGTGCACAAGAAGACACTGCAGAAATCGTGACAAAAGTAATTTTGATCAAATGAACAAAGCATGTATACATTTCACTCAATTTGCATGATGTGATCACAAAATACAATTATATTAAACAAAAATGATTGATAACGATGATTTTGATAATCTGATAAAAATATGTTTAAATATAGGCCATTTACTTTCTTCCTCAACTTAAATGCAAAGGTGTCAAATGCAAAGGTCTTTGACCACATTTAAAGGGCAGAACATATGGAGAGTGTGTATTTAAAACCCGCGATTATTTATTCAAAGGGTCAAATGCTGAATAAGTCATAGACCCAAAGAAAAACAAAGTGATTTGGGTCAGAGTGTGTGTTTTTGAGGTGAGGTCAACTTTCAGAGCCAGAGGGTGTCGGGTTAGGAGAAAAGGACAGTGGCTGTGGGCAGAAAATAACATGAGTCTCACATATGTATTCATGCACACGGTCAGCATCAGGTCTCTGCCTACATCTGTGAGACACAGCAAAAGACACCTCATCATGAGGAGTGTTGTTCACTTTTTTCTGATTCTGCTTCGTCCTTGCACCAGAAAGTTGTCTATTTTTAGTGAATTGTTTTTAGTGAATGTTGGTGTATAGACCAATGGTACTCACTAGTTACCCATTACACCATCACTTAGCTGACCCCTCATGAACATTTACAAAAAACGTCCCGAAGTCACTGGCAGCCAAAAGGAGAGACTGCAGAATGCGGCACACTTGTTTGGGTAGCGGATAACTCTACACTTTTGATCAGTGAGTATAATATTTGTATGTGGCCACTGCAAATTCTGCCACTGTTCTGACAACCTCAAACTACTTTTACGCACATTCAACAAAAAAAATTAAATAAAAAAACTAATTTACAGACTTATCCACTGTGGATGTTTTGCAAAAGACCCCATTAATCTTGGCCAAAACTCCAACTCCATTTGCTGAATTTTTTTTTGTGCATACTTTTGTGCTTGGCCTTGTTCCCACAAAACAGCATTTTGGCTGCAACTCTTCCATGAATTAGCCTATTCTAGAATTAGCTTGCTCAATGGTTCCTGTTTCTTTATGCCTCTTCAAAATAGTTTGAAAAGCACTCCCTGAAACCCCAGATGTCTTGGCCATGCAGCATAACTACCTTGTGTCCTGTTGCTGTGCACAATCTCAGTTTAGAACATTTTTTACACCTTCCTAAAATGTTTGCACCTTGTGTGTCTCACATGGCAGGTGAAGTGAAGCCAAATCGCGACGAGTGCCCCCATGGCCCTGGCTGCAGAATGATTACCACCCAATACAAGCCTAAGGGAAAAAGCTGAAATCTAAAAATTATTTCCTCAAAAAATACGGTATTTGCACAAACGGTTTAAATGATTTTTCGAAAGTTATCTATACAGTGAACAAACTTCAATTGTATTTTTCCCCTAAAAAAAAATTACCGGTAGGTGGGACCATGTAATTGACAGCTATGATTGACAGCCACACAGAACAGAGCTGACTTATTGCTGATCATTTACACTGCCAACGATCAAATTCAGAGAAGCTGTCCACAAATTATTGTTTAAAATTACAAAATAAGTTGTGTAGAACAAACTGTGTGAGGCAGACTCAAAGCGGAGCCCATATAACCATGGCGGTTTCATCCTTATCAGGAAGTCGCGTGTGCACCGCTCAATGGTAGGAGTATGAAAAAAGAACATAATCTAATACAAAAAAAAACATTTTGCAAGAGACAGAAAAAAAAAAGATTTAGGGACGTAATATTTGGAAATATCGATGAAGAATAAATTGTGGTGGATGGTTCTTTGTGTTATGTTTTTTTTTTTTTTCTGACAGTAATATTATATATGAAAGATATTTTGAATTCAATCAGAATACATATAAGATATATATATTTTTCTTTTCTACAAATTATACTGTACATGCTGCCCTGGTGTTTATTATGACTCAGAGTGTGAAAGTGTGTACTTGTCTGACATGTTTCACCCCAGACTGGGCTGTTGGCCTTGTAACGGCCACTGGTTAAACCACAGTAGCAGAAAGGTTAATACATACAGCACATGTTGCCCGCACAACAGGTGGCGCGGAGCACTCAACGGCTCTCAGCATTCCTGCTTCTCGATGCTGGTGGCCCCTGGTATTCCAGGATTTACGCTGCCTCCCTCCCTTCCCACTGCACAGCCCTGACTGACAAGCTAATCGTTGGGCTGGGATCCCCTCAGCTATTGATTCCACTGCAACACAACACCTCCCAGTCAATGAAACTGCAATATAATGGTTGAGCTGCGAAGAAAAGGGGAGGATTAACGCATCGAGCAACTGGAAGAAATGTGCTGCTGCCGCCTCCACTGCACAGCCTTCAGTCATCCTCGCAGCTGCTAGTAGGTAGAAACAGGACGGCAAATATAAAGTGAGGGGGGTAGAAATACTGAAAAAAAAGTGTCTCAGGGGGTAGTGGCTAAGAAAGGCAAGTTATTAAATGGCACAAAGCGGAGCCCATGCTGTGTGTGGAGAAATAGCCACGGTGCAAAAGAAAGCACATTTGAAAAGATGGGGGTGTGCTGTCTAAATTGTTCTAATCCTTTGAGTGTTTTATTTTGCTGGGTTTTGTAGTTTAGCAACGTTGGCCCGACAGGGAGATCGGCGGCACCTTGTTCAGAATGACCGCATAGGACAGCCAAAGTAAGCATCATCATTCATAGTTAAAAAACAAAAAAGAATGAAAAACCCAAATATGTCAAACAAAGAGGCATTTTGTTATTCGGGGTCCTATTTTAATCCAGTCATTTTTTTATTGATTTACTTATTTTTTAAAGAACAAATCACAATGTCTTTAATGTATCTAGAGATGAAACAAAATTTAAAAATGTTCAAAACAAATGATTCATGAAGAGCCTGATACAAAAGTGCACTGTGTGATCAGAATACAGCTGAGCAATGCTTATCGATTCAACCGAGGCGAAAACGTAACCGCAATTAGTGGCTTTATTGTTCCAGTTCCAGTGTCTTAGTCAACGATCCATTTTCTCTTTTGTTTGCACACTTAATTAAAACAAATCTGTTACATATCTCTCAGGGATCAGTAGCTGTTTCCAGTGCAGTCAATGCAGTAGTGACAATGAAAAAAAAAATCCATATTTCCAAGCATCTGTGCCATAGGGAGTCATTTAAAACCAGTTGAATATTGACTCAATCAACCGGTCACTAAAGCCCACTCATTCTCTTGAGGGACAGGTGAATTATGTTAACATCTGAACCAGTTCATGGAATCTCTACCTTTTGAAATAAATAATACACTTTGAAGTTGATACAAGACCATGCACCAAGTTTATTGAGTTTTAAAAGTGACACCAAACACATGACCTTTGCCCTTTCCCCCTAGGTTCCCTCTGTAATACCTAAGATATTGTTCAACTTTGAGGTTTAAGCTTCTCTCCCTCTGGGCAGCTTTTATGTGCCACAATGTGTGTGCACTATAGTGTTACACCACTACACAACCTATATTACCAACAAAAAAAAAAAAAACAACCTGACCGTAGACATTCATGTTCTGCACAGTAACTCCAAATGATGTGCTCGCCACTTCACCTTTTAGCAAATTTGTTTTAACTGCTCTGTTAACCACAATGGGTGTATGTTCAGCAACACTACATCTGCCCAGAAGGCTACATAAAGCCTCAGTCATCCAATAGCTGTATGCAACACCACAGCTTTACCAGTGCATACTTCTATTTTATTATAGCATCAAGAGCATCTGGCTTTTTTAATCTGTCTGTGGTACAAGTAAAAAAAAAAAATCTTCGGCTAAATGAACACAGATTTACAGATTTAATTTTGTTTATGGTAGAGGTTTCAAAGTGTTCTCAGACACCCTTATTTAAGATTAAATATAACTTCAGATTATCAGGTAAACATAAATTTTGTATACACCCAAACCTGCACAGATAGTCTCTTATAACAAAGTCCATTCTATTAGTGACATTTGCAACGTGATACCCCTATAGAAGGCAAAAAGTAATTGGCACGAGAAGGCCTCAGCATAAAAATAGAGGGCATGTGTCACAGCAAATGTCAAAGGTTTGACCTCCCTTACCCTCAACACAACCGGCCTATCCTGATGATTTCTGACCACCCCTAGAGCCATAACTGTGGCTTTAAACATGCCAGGCCCTGATTGGTCATCATACTATTCTTCTGAGTGACATGTAAAGGCATCAAGGAGGAGGAGTAATGACCTTTACTAAAAAGTCACATCTCTCCAACAATGTCACCCTGTCAAGAAGCTGTCTGTCTTTATGCAGACATGTTTATAAAAAAAATGCGGAGTTAATTGAATTTCTCGCCATTTGATGTTTCATTTAACAGTTAAATGCATTAAAAGCTGACACCTGATGGCACAACCTTAAATAAATGTTTATTACTAGTATTTTTAAAACATGATAAAAGCTAAAACAGTTTCAGCATTTGTTTGAACAGACTTTGTATATATATATATATATATATATATATATATATATATATATATATATTTAGTATTTATATGTAGTTTAGCAATGTCTTGTTTGATGATGCTTTGACTCGAAACACGCCATGTATTGGACGCTGTTAAATGAGGTTAGACCTCTGGGTCTTTTAGCCATGACCTGGAAAGACAGATTTCTTCCAGGTCAGTGTGCAGCTTTTGCTCTAGACTGCTAGTTAACACAGTATCCTCACACAATATATCTGCAATAATTAGAAATTGCATCATTGCATGCTATACAGGAAAATTGTAAAAAAAAAGATATATATATATATATATATATATATATATTATAGCACATCCCTTCCTCAATCTTGACAAATCATTTAATATTTCTTGCCATTTTTAGTATTTTCATGGTAAAAGGTCAAAATACTCTAAAGTCATCCGCAGCTTGGTAAAATGGTTCAAACAGTCTTACGAAACCTTTCGATTACTCAGGCAGAAAGTGTGGGTCAGTCAATAGCCATATACTTATAAAAAAACTCCCTCTTCCCAGCCTTTCACTCAAAAAACAGACTCTTCAGCGATAAAGCTGAAGGCAGTTATTACATGGTGACTTTTAATACAGAAGCGATTTTCAGTCACCAAAGACAAGCCTGCCCCAGGCCGGCCTCATGCAATGTACTAATGGGACAAGTTTGTTGACTGTCAAGATAATGGAGAAATCAGTAGCAGACGGACCAAGCACAGTAAATAGCAGAAGTAATTAGAAAGCGTGTCACAAATCCAGAAAGGTTTGATGCATTGGTGGCGTTGGAAAGAGAGAAAAAAAAAACGGAGCTACCACAGGTACCACAAGTGATGACAAAAACATTTACAGAGACAGTTTTCTGGTTTAGTAGTACTGACAAAAATAATAAATCTACAAATGACTGAGTAACCAACTGCTCAGATGTTATTTGTTAATTTGACTCAGCTTTTTGCTCTATTGTTAAGATTTAGTTCCATAAGTTTCCATATTCTACTTCGGACATTTGTAACAAACTTAAACAAATATTTCTACACATTCCACATGTGCATAGTTTCACATGCAAAGAGAAAATTATATTTGTATTTAAAAGTGATTTTGGCTGAGATGATCAAGTAAAAGAGTCTAGGGTCTCTAAACCAACCACCTTGTTTATTCGGTACAGAATTTATTGTGTATAGACAGAGAATGCAATGTTTACCTTAATGTTTAATGATAATTATACTAATTAAATAATTTAATAACCAACATTTCATCCCATAAACAGGATGCTTTCTAAATGCCGAAAAGAGATATGTAATATTACATGTTAGATTGGCAGGGCACTTAGCATGTTACATTGATTTTCATCTTGGTGCTTAGTATTTCAGTAAAAGGCATGTGCTTTTTCGTTTCTTTGCCATGAACCTGAGGTCTGCATAAACAGTGGTTCTCTCATAATATTTTTCAGCCCTCAGCGTTTTCTGGGGCAGGCTTCATCTCTGGGGATTTTACAGAAATATCCCAAATATCAGTGCATCTCACTTTTTTGCAAGACTTACCCCTTTGCTGGTTCAAAGTGTTAAAAAACACAACAGTTTGACGATTGATCGCAAGGTTTAGTACATTCTAAGATGCTTGACTTTTAGAAGTGGTTACAATTTATGCCCGTTATAGATGCAAGAAATTAAAGTTTAACTTCTAGTCCTAGTTATTTGACAAAGCTGTGCAGTGTTCTTTTCTAAGTGGACTGTAAATTTAAATTAGAGTCTGCTGTGCTATATACCTCTGGAATAAATATAGTACCATTACATTCCTGAGCAATTCATTAGCTATTATAGCATAGAAATAAATGAAACTTCAGTTTGACAAAGCTATATTTTCCACTGGAAAAAAATACTTTTATGTGCATTGGCTTGTGCTTATCCTGAAATGTGGCCAATTCATGACGTTTAACCTTGTTATGACAGATGAAATATGTACTGTGTCTTTCTAGTGAGACGTTTTTAAGAGATAGTAAATAAGCCTTCCAAGGTGGAAGAACTCAGACACTATCATTCACTCTTCTATACAAATATTCTCACTTGAAAACAAATTAATATTTGCAGCAAAGGTCAACCAGCAGTCATTGACTTCAATACAGCGAGGGAAAGCAGTATTTTGATCCCCCTCCCCCACAGGCACACACAAAACAAAATTAACAACAAAAAATAGGTAAATAAAAGAAATGATACAACTGTGAAAAATAACAAAGATCCAGAAAAAAAGGATTTGACAAAATTCATACAAATTGAGCTTTCTCGATCTAATTATTTTGCAGTTGTACTGTTTTTGCCTTGGTTGTGTGTTTTGTGTCATTATCATGCAAGAATGGCTATCCATGACCCATTTCTTATACCTTGTCTGAGGGTATAAGAAATGAGGTTCTTACTCAAGAACGTATGTTGTATGGACCATTAATTGTTCCACGATCAGCAATGATGCTACCAGTTGCCTTAAGATGATTGGGAAGATCATCCTTCGTAGATCTGTAATGGCTTCTGAACATTCTCGTCATTTAAACCCCATAAGTTAGAACTGTGCATAGGGACCAAATCCAAGATTTATTTTTACTTTTCTATTTGTGTATAATGAACAATTTTTCAATCTCAACAAGCTGATTGGAAATAGTTATTATAGTCAATTTCTGCATTGTAATGGACTTAACTTTAGGAATCTCTTTGGTCAAAGATTCAGGGCTCTGATGACAGCTGTCTCTGAAACAAGCTACTTCTTTAAAGAAACTGTAAATTATTATAAGTGAATAACCTATAAAAACACAACTGTGACCCTGAAATCTTATTGAGTGATAGTCAAATATTTATTTACATACATCTACACTGAAAAATGCTCCTTTGATTTTGATAATGTTATCGAGCACATTGGGTACATTTAATTTTAGATTAAATTACACATTTTGAAGCCAATGTATGCAATACAAAAGTGAAAATTCAAAGGGCAATTTTTCAAGGTAGAGAAATTTGCATGTGTATTGTTTATTAGCATCAAAATAAAATTCATCATCACTTAAAGGGGAAATAAAAAATTCCTGGAAACAATAATTATAGTAAAAGTTCAGCTGACTTAAGAAGAGCTGAAATTAAAGTGTTCTAAAGCAAGTGTTTTCCTTTAATAGACATGGACACTGGAAAAGCCCAGCTGTCATCTGATGGGCCGAAGTAAAAGTAGTGGATTGTTTTCTCAGAGCAAGCGCTTCCTCTCAGAGTCTGAGGCAATAGGAAGAATGGGACACATCCTTGCCTAAGCACAGCCCCATGGGAAGGAAATGGGCAGAGCTCTGTACTGTTTGTGACCCCTGCATGAAGAAAGTCAGGACTCGACCTTGACGCCTCGATGACAGCTCTGGGCCTGCACAGCTCAAGAGCAGCCAGCAGAGCACAGGCAGCATGGTAGCAATAACACACATCTACACTGCTCCAGACAGAACTACAGAATGTAAAGTGCATGCGTTCTCCAAATTACGTGCACGGCAGATATCCAACAGGTCCAGATGAAAGGATCTTTTAGACAACACAAACCTTTTTCTCCTTGTGAAATCAGTTTCAGAGTTAACATGATTGACCAACGGTTATATTCATGTGCTTATTTGAAGTAGAATTGATCTGAAAAGAGATTAAACAGCACCCAGCATTCAAAACTGAGCTATTGTCTGACAATGAATCAAAAAAAGTAAGTCTTCTTTTAGCTGGGATGGAAACTTATCAAAATCCCCTGCAGCCATCATTAAGCAATTGAGAACATAGGGATGTTTCAAGCATTGTTTAATTTTGTTATGTCCTCAAAGTTCTGTCAAAACCCCACTACATATGGTGCATATGGCTGCAACCTCAAAATAAAAAAAAAATAAAAAAATCTTTTGTTTTAACACTCTAAACACATATATTTAAAAATAATCTTCAAATATACTTTATTTGATGCACAAATGTGTGGGTTTTTCTGCATTTATCAATTTGATTTAGCTTTGTTTAACATAATACTGCTTCCATAGCAAGTGCATTCCAATTATATCTAATCATATTGCACAGCTGGCAGTAGTCACATAGAAGATGGGGCTCTGGTCTTGTTATAAAGCATTGCTTTTTACGCTTGGGTTTTTTGAGATGTACTGACAATGGCAATTTTCATCCTTGTCACAAAAAAAAAAAAAAAACACTAAATATTCTATTTTGTGATGAATTTTAAATAACAAAAAGAAAAAAAAAGGGAATCGTTCTACTTGAACTGCATACATGTCAGCAGGTGATTCATTTGAGCTGAAGCCAACTCCGCCTGATTGCAATCCCACACGCAACAGAAGCAGGTGATACTACACAAATATTTGGCATTCCCAAAACACCATTCTCTGCACTCCAGTTGCTTAAAAGCATTTCTTTAGCTGGAGAACCATGCAAGACTGCATCTCAAAAGGCAGAATGCTTTTTCATAGGCAAAAGCATCATTACAGTAGCCAGTGAACTGAATGGTATCCACTCTCAGTCATCAGTCATGCAACTTTGGTTAGTTCATTACTCATGCGCTGGTCTCATGCCCATATCACTCTAGGTTCTGTTCTCTGAATTTATGCATATATTTTGAAACAAAATAGTTAATTTTCAGATGTATATGCAATTGATTCAGGCCTTTTTGTAACTTTATGCATAATAAAAAAGCACACACTCAATACTGTGACTCAGTAAAAATAACGCATTCCAGAGCAGATAAATCATGGAATATTCACAGACAATCCCATCCTGTAAGCACATGTGCACATCTTTTAGTTTTTTGTGAACACAAACATTCTTGAAAACATGCACACCAGCGTTCGTTCTCACGCCCAAGCACCCCGCAACCTATACACCCATATTCTCCCTGCATGCGTTGGATCATAAAGGTAAATGGTGACTCCCCGGATTTACAGGCCCAGAAAATAGGATGAAACCATTTGGATTTTATTATTCCATTTACTCTTCCCCCGGACCACAAAGTGGTTCTGAGAGCCTGTTTTATGTATTCAGCTGCTTTTCCCCCCTCCGCAAGCATGTGGAGCTGCTTAAATAAACCATCAAGCGGAGCCCAGCTGCAACAACAACCGATCGATCGGAGGCAGGTTTCAAGTCTGCGCACTGCGCCGCCAGCACGCTGGCTTCAGCAGGTGGGGTGGGAGTAGTAATTTGCTGCCGAAGGGCTTTTGTGTCTTCCTGACTTCAGAAAAACTGTAACTTCTGCCTCCCCTGATAGATAGCCGTGCAGGCTGATAGAACGTGTGTGTTTGGAAAAGATTCGCTGCTGTATAAACAATCGACTCCCCACCTTCTACAACATCTGGGAACTCTCAAACACCAGGGCCCAGAAACAAATAACTGGGGACTAGTTAGTCGCTGATTAGGTTTTAAACAACACATCGTGCTCAAAAGAGAGAGCTGCATTGTCTCATCAGAGACTGAGTGTTCAGAAAAGCCTCCATTTACAAACAAGTCTGTTGTGCTCTACAACAATTAATGCACCTCCCAACTTTTATCAGCATAACATATCAACTCATAAAAACACACACAGATAGCAAAGTTCAAATTATTGCTCCAATAATTTACATCAATAAGGTCAACATGTTGCCATTATCAAAAAAGTATATTATACTAGTCACCAAAAAGGAAAAGAAAGTAAAACTTGCATGTGATGAATGGCAACCGAGAGGAAAGAACACAAAAATAAAAGCAAAAAGTAATTGCCAGTGACATGTTTATGAAAACATCTGTCACTTAAAAGGATATAAAAATAGCCAAGAAAAAATGACTAAGTAAAGAAAGAAAAAGAAAAAATAAAGACGTGTCTAAATAAATAAAGAAGAAGAAGCCTGGGGAAGGTAAAAGTCTAAGTAATGGGCAACTGCTTTCAGTAGGTATTCAGAAAGAAAAGAATCAACTCAAACCTGTCTTCTTTACAGTCAGCATGAGTTACTACACTATTTAAGAGTGCTAGGTCACATTTTAGATTATATTCAGAAGAGAAAATAACTGAATTGACAACAACACAATGATAAAACTTTGTGAATCTGTTGGAAGACTATGACCTTTAGTCTGCTATAACATTTCGGGATGCATTAAAGTGAAAACAGCAAACCAGCAATTCACAAATGCTCTTCTATATGCATGATGAAATATTATAGAAAGCCTTCATTGAAAATTTGAAGCTGTTATATTAGGAAGAGGTTAGTGGATGTGTTGAGCTATATTGATAAAGAATGGGATGCAACATTTAGAGGCAGATAAGTGAAATTATTTGACCAAATTGTCTGTAACAGAGCTAATAAGGAGAAAACTGTTCAAGAAATTCTGTGTTGAGCTTAAATGTTGAATTCCAAAAGGGTATATGTTTGGTTTTTGGTTTGAGACAAAGAAAATGTAAAATAAATAAATAAATAAAAGATAACATTTCCTTATTAAAACGTAAGTTGATTTCTGGCATTCAGGAACAAATGTTTGTGCTACATTTCGTAAATAGCTACTCACAAAAAAGGACTTCTACAAAGATGAGAAACAAGAGAATGTCTAATTAACAAGAGAGGGCCTTTTAAAGAGTCGATCTGTAGTCAAACTGTTTCAAATAACTAACATAACCGTATTTAAATGTAAAACTGGGGTAGTAAAAAACACATTAAGAGCATATATGTTTTTATTGTTTTATATTAATAATTGTAAAACATTTAAAGTAAAAACAACCACACAGGCAAGTATAATATGATGGTATAATAGAATCTAATATGAAATGAAAACCAGATCTTGGAGAATTTTTGATTATTTTCAATTTCTCCCAAAGCTTTTTCAACACACGAAAGATTGACAATCTATAATAAATCTATGATAAATGAAAATAAAGTGCCTTACCAACATTGTAAGAAATGCCATAAATTAAAAGAAAAAAAACATACATTTTAATGCTATTGGAAAACTACATGAAACAAAAAACAGTAATGCAAATTTGCATGTTCACCAGTTTGACTAGAACCTTCATCCACATGGGCGACAAGTTTCAGCATATCAGAACATGTGCTGTGCACCAGGTCACAGCACTTGTAAAGCTTTCATTTAATCCTGCTCCTCAAACAAACAGCAAGATTCCACTCCTCCTGTCAGCACCTTTGACTTGTTGGTCTGTGTGCTTAGAACGAGGACTCCCCACGTTATCTGTAATCCTCAAGTCTGCCTTTCACCAACACTAAGGAGTATTGAGACTGGCATATTAACCATGTTCATATTTTCAAGTTCAAGAGTAAACTTCGAAAGCATTGCAACATGAATCAAAAACTTTCGTAGGCTTGCAATGTTTATATTGAAAAGGTCATTTTGTAACTTAATGCTTCTCAATATGACTCATTTACTTGAATGTGACAAAATTATGTCTATTCTTAAAAATAAACATTGAAAATAAAATTATATATATATTTAGTTATTTATTTTATTAATATATATATTATTTTAAAGAACAATTAATCTATCTTTTTAATTATATATATATATATTTATAGCATTTGGAGGGATTTAAAGGGTGCCCCACATGTAATCAGCCAAGATTAATTGTACTTTTTTTACTCATTCAAGAGGGCAATCCCTCGAACCTTTGCACTAGACTTTAGAGTCTGGAAATCCCCTCCTCCATCATAAGTAGACACACCTCTATGCACACAAACACCCACCAAACTAAATCTAGTTCAGAGACAATTTAAGCCAATTACAGTGTGAGGGCAAATGGTTAACCTCCATAATATACATTTCCCAGGCACCAGCCCCCTGCACTTGCTTGTCAACCCCACAGCAGAGGTATGCACCACAGACGGGTGTCCCAGGCGACCCGGTTAGAGCTGGCTCAATTTATTAAGCCAGGACCCGTGCACAGGCCCGAGTTCACATGGTGAAGGCACTCGCAGCAAACAGCTGCCACGCATTCCTGATGGGAGGGCCAGGCAGATGTCCAAGGACAATCAAAGGGAGAGGCAGCAGAAAGTTTACAACCAAGCGTATGCCAGGGCCTCTCCATTGCCTCCTCAAAGACAGGGTTCAGCTGGTGAGACTCAAAGCACTGTCCTGTCCTGGCCCTGTTCCCTCTCTCTCTCCCCAACACAGGCTATCTGAGTCTGAGATCATAGTCAATATCAGCAGGCTCTTCAGCTCTGAGTGCAGAAGTGCATGGCAAGCATCTCTGGCACACCAAAAGCAGCACAGGCCAAGAGGGCGAGTACAAAGATGAAAGTGGAGCTTCACACCCAGTCCCAGACACAATACGCCTGCCCACATTGAGCTCAGGAGAATGGCACTTTTGTTCAACTCTATCTAAATCCTCAGGATAGCCATCTTGTTTTAGTACAAGTGGGATCATGTTGCCTCATCATTTACAGTATTAACTGTAGCGTTTCATGAGACTCCACATGTAAATAGATAACAAATAAGACCTTGTTTCATTTGTGGGAATGTTTATTTCTTTATATGATTTGAGACTAAAATAAATTCCTCATTAGTTTAAAAAAATAATCATATAAAGAAACATTTTCTAATAAATTATTTGTTTTAAAAATAACAAAAATATGTTAAAGCCATTTGCTTGTAAGATAGAAGTTAATTTTCGCTCATTCTTGTCTCAAAACTAGTCACTGGTGCCTTTTCAAAAACCATAAAATACACAAGAAATCCCTTAATACATGTTAAACCTTCAGTGAGTGGGTGCCAATTATGGTATTATTTAAGCTTGGTAGTGTTTCTTTCTCAACAAAGCAATCTGCCCTTCACTGACAGATGACTCATTGCTTGAATCAGTCTGGATGTCAGCACTCTGTATAAACCCTTAGCACATAGGATAACATGCAGTGTAGCTCTGGCTTCACCTTGGCTTACCCTTCACATTATCCCCTAATTTAAACACCATTGACTACATACAACCTATGTTTGTGCTACTGCTTTGAAATTCCTCATTACACAAAGATCAACAATGCATAGAAAGCTACTAGAAAGCCAAGTATCATCCCCTTAGAGGCCCTTAGCAGTTCCTATTTCTAAAGCAGCATATGCCTCAGTTTTATGCCCTCAGTTTGGCAAGCAGGACCATATCACATTGTGGGATATCTACACTACTGAGAGCCAAAAGATTATTTACACCTGTTGAAATTTTACTTATGATGTGTGAGAAATGTTGAAATGTTAAATAATAAATTAAATGTAGTTCTAAAATGATAATAACAAGTTCATTGATAATATTAAATGAAAGTAAATTACTTTACCAGAACTGAGATCAGATTTGTGCTTGTTGTAATGTCTAGCAAATCAGTATAAAGGACACCGTACAATGTTCCACCTGTCAGTACCGCTCCAACAATTACTCAATTATCCACCACACCTGTGTCTAATCTCAGGTTTCCTCCTCACCCAATCAGTGTTCCTATCTGCACCAACCCTTTCTATGCCTTCACTTCCCCTTTTCTCACTGTCAGTTCTATGGTCCATGCCACTTGACTCTCCACGATTGCTTCCTGCCTTCTTGGAACTCCTGTGTTTTCTGTGTTGCGTCTCTCCATTTCCACTCATCAACTCATTATGGTTTTATGTACATAAATTAATAATAAATATGTAGTTATATACAGGCTTTATTACACTCACATTATGTTTATTTAATATCTTGTGGACATAATTTCAAGAGAAGCAACACTATGGTACTATTGTGCTGCAGTCTTGTGTCCTAATATGAGTTTGATTGCTAGGAAAGACTTTAGATTACAGCCCGCAAATTGCTGTGTAAGGGTAGTTACTGTATACCTACGGCGTACTTATAGTGCCAGTTTGGAGTGAAGGAACTTGTTCTCAACCCAGGACAAGTGTCTGGATTTCTGGTTCTATATCATGTCTGACTGTTCAAATGCAACTGGATGAATGGTGAAAATGTTCCATAAAAGCACTCCTAAACTTTTGGACCAATATCATATCGATCTCTGGTGAATAAGAATAGAATTCAATGAAGTTCATATGAAATCAACAATAAATGAGAGAATACTTTTTGAAAAATAATGTAGGCATCTTATCAGGAGCTGATTGTATCTGTAAGATTACATGATTACATTACATTTAAAATATGACCTTTCATTTAATTGATGTTATTAAAGTTCCCACAACTAAATAAATGCTGATGAGTTAATTAATTCTTTATTATAGTTTAAAGGAAATTTAATTAAATATGCATGTTAACCAGCTTTTACCCAAAACATTTTCTTGCAAACACACTTGCAGAGAAGAATAAATGAATTTTGAATTAAACCCTTTTAAGGAGAGCTAATTGAAGCTGCAAATGATCTCTGCAATCTGCACTTTAATTGCCTGATAACCACGGCTGCTAATCATCAGTTCTGGAGCAATTCCCTTCCACCACGCCAAATATTTCAGTGAAGAATCCCACAAGAACAAAATAAAGACATAGTGAAAGGAGGCTTGTCTCCCAGTCTATTGGACAGAGAGGAGTCAAAGGGAGAGACCCCACTGCATGTGAAAAGAGGAATGACAGCTTGTGAAATCCTGACTGAGATGTCTGAAAGACCACTCCATACGCATGGCCTTCCACAGACACTGAAATACACAGCCACCCCCCCTTACACCGCTCTTAACATGCAGTCCAATGATTAAAGGAAACTGTGCAAGCACACATCCGCATTTCTCCACCTCCTCCCTCTGTATCCTTTCACTTTTATCCTGTCTTACTCCACATCTCTTACTCCACTTCCCTCTCTCTGGCTCTCTTTATTGTACACAGGCACAGCATGGCTCCAGTTGTAATCACCGTTGGACACAATTTCAGGGACAATTTAAAGACTATTTATTATCTTCAGTCAATAAGAGCTGGGATAGACTGACTCTCTGGATGTTCATTTGAAACCTAATGGATTGAGCTTTAAATGCTTCCCAATTGGTTTACAGTAGGAGTGGCTCATGCAGGGGGTCTTCATTTTACAAATATTTATGTATTTGAAATATTCTCAGAGAAGAAAAAAATGTAAAGTGTCAAAACATGTTAGCAGCACAGATTGGTAGAACTGAAATGAAATATTGCTGTCCAAGAGTTATATATTACTTTCTCAAGAGTTAATAGAGCAAAAACATCAATATTGTGATTCAAAGAAACCAGTTTTATCAAAGCATAACATTAAATTAACTGTGGCCTTCCAGTTAGAAGGCTGCTGGTTCGAGGCTCGCCAGTGACCTTCCTGAAAGGAGTTTGCATGTTCAAATTAAATTAAATTAAATTTATACCAAAAATGTAGTTTATCAGTGTATGTTGGCAAAACACTGTCCAACAGCTTTGGAAATTTTGGAAATATTTATGAGATAATTATTTATAAAATAAGAGTTTACATAGCCTGCCCAAAGACAAAAGTTTTAAGTAAAAACCTGTTGACAGGAATATCCATATATTGAACATATACAAGCAAAACAATGCATTTCCACTAAAATCCCTGAACTACTAACAATAATGTATGCAGCAAGAAAATGAGTAAATATTACGAGAACGGACGGCACAACGGGTGAACATTGGTTTCTACATCATGTAAGTACGCAAATGTACTATAGTAATTGTTTATGTTCTCATATCATAAATATAATGGACAGATAAATGCTTAAGTATTAAGTATTGGGGCAGCTAGCTCTGCAAACATGGGTTAGTGTTAGGTCAACAGTCTGGCAGTAACTACTGACATCGAAGCCCCAGGGCATATTAGTTGAATCTGGAATTTATACCTCCCACATTAAAAAATATATGTTTCCACCCGAGACAAATCCCATGACATGAAGATAGTATTTGGCAATATAATATTGTGATTTCATTCGACAAATGTAATGATTTTGATTGGTATGTAGATCTGCAATTTTGATTGAGACTAGTGAAAGAAGGTCTTGCAGCCCCTGAAGACCCCCACTGAGAATAAATATTAGTTAAGTACAATCTGCTTCAAGGAAATGTGATTTGCAGGTAACAATGGCTTTTAATTGCACATGAGAAGGTGGTGAGAAGCCTGCTTAGCAGCATGAGCCTGTATTCAGAGATGACCGCTCCTCCCTAAATATCCTCTGGCCAGCCCACTGTCTGCTGTTTACACACACTTTCACAAGTGCAAGATACTTGAACTTATTTGCAACCTGCAGATTTGTTTACCCTACCATTAGCAAGCAATGGGCTGGAAACAATAACAAGCTCATTTAGCTGTAATACCCCCTGCTAGTCATTGGTGTCATTAAATTTGATTTCTAAAGTTAGCTGGAGGAATCTTGTGTTTAGTGTTCATGGTTTGGGGTTGTCAGGAAGAACATTATGTGTCTGACTTTTAAGATTTGTGACTTTTAATTACATTTTAATACACAACATTCTTAAAAAAAAAAAGAAGAAGAGGATTAATCCCTTGGCGAAAACAGGAGGTAGGAAGCTGAGACATGGAATAGCACATCATTATTCATCCAGCATTATCAGAACATGTGTGGGGGAAACATGTCATCAACTAGTCGTTTGGAGTTAAAACTTAAATGCCAGCAGCTATTAGCCAAGTCAGACAATTTGATGAATGAAATACCATTAGAACTTCAGATTTCCAGACATCTGAGACATTCTTTTATTCAGCATTCAGCTCCCCGACCTTTACAGTGGTGAAATTAATGGTGTTTACATAGCAGCCAGTTTTTTTACAATCCACATCGGCCGCGTTGACCTCTTTTTGTGCAAGATCAAAGGTCAGTGACAAGACAACACTGCCTGAGGTTTGATTTATTGTGCTGGAAAAAGTAATAGGGGGATTTCAAAGTTTACCAGACTCTGAGCTGTCCTAAAGCAGACTCTTGTTTGGATTGCTGGTTGCAATTTTGACCAACGAGCCTCTTGATCTGACAAAGAGGCTAAAGAGGAAGTCTAATGATGTCGCAGAACTTTTCTGTGGCTAGAAGAATCATCAATTTAACAAACTGAAACGTAGTGATGTCTAACTGAAGTGTTATAAGTTAACATAATGCAGCACTTCTGTTGAGCTAAAATTTTAAGTGGTATAACTTCATTCAAGTCAAGTAAAACTATTTATATAGAGTTTTTATGCTGATGCTTCAAAGCAGTTTCACGGAAACATGAACCTAATAGATTCGTTCTAGTATGACCATGTTTTGTGGGAGAGAATGGCTAAAGTAAAGCTATAAGTACATTTTTTTATGGGCAGAGGCGGAAATAACAGATTTAAATGACAGATTTTAATTATATTTTATGGTCTAATAATGGCTGTTTTTGTCAAACAATTAAAATATATGTAAAAGTTTTAGTATTATTAATTAGCCTGTGGGAAAACTGGAGCTGGCAAAAGTAAAACCCACACTAGCGATACCAACTCACATGGGGAGCTACATGGTTAAGCTACATGATACTACACAGTAAAATCCTAAGAGTTAAATAAACTCATAGTGTATTTGGTCTCACTCTATATAGAGTTAAACGAACTCCGAGGAAGAGTTATTAAATTATTTTCTTCATTTTTTTCCAAATCTGCACAGGAAATAGCAAAATAAAAATGAACTATTCAGAGAGGGAACAAATGCACTCAGAACAGAGTAAAAATAGATTGTTTAGGTATTTTGATCATTAGTGATGATTAGCATTTATGATTAGCAAGCCTATAAAATCACAATACAAAAACAAAAAGGTACACTACTAAAAAATGGAACATTCATTCGTAGATTTGGAAAAAATGTATGAAATAAAATTATTTAAATAACTCTTCTTCAGAGTCGGTTTAACTCTATATAGAGTGGGATCAAATACACTCTGAGTAGAGTTAATTTAACTCTTACGATTTTATTGTGTACCCTCGAAGAGTCCCTCACAGGGGGAATGAAACTAGGTAAACCTAGGGCTAGTCCCTTCATCTCCATGTGGCCCAATGAATTCTAACCCGACTAAAACAATAGAGAAACATTTAGAGCGGTATAGAGTTAATAAAACTAGGAGCCAGAGTTTCTTAAGCAGGGAGATGCTGATAAGCTTAATGTTATGGCACTTTCTTTTTATTGAATTTTATGTATTGCCTGTTATTTGAAGAAATGTGACTGACACGTTTTAAATGTGTAAAGTTATTAGCTACAGATTTGCAATTTCTCATATTTTACTGTTGTGCATATATAATGTATTTGTATGGTTTCATTAATTAAAGAAAGCTGACCTGAGAACATTTACCATGACATCTTCCCATGTTTCAATAATATTAGCAAAAGTGGATTTGAACCCTGGACTCCTGTGTGCTAAAATGTAAACAGTGGCACTTACCATTGCACAACAAGCAACCCTGACGTTTTATAGCAAAATTGGAGATAAAAAACCAATGCAGTCGTATTCGTTGCGCACCAGACTCAATTAAATATTGTTTAGTGTATTTGTAAAAGTAGGGAGGCAGGTGAGGCTGTGCTCAGGGGAGATTTTAGTGATATGTGAGCTGAGTTGGGATTTTTTGCTTGATAATTATCTATATATCTATAATGAACCGTACTCGTTGTTAACTGTACCTTCGTCAAAGTACCTTTATTAAAAAAAAAAAAAAAAAATCTATTGCATAAATAAACTGCATAAACTAGTTCATAAACTAATTTGTGGGCAGTCGTGGACTAGTGGATAAGGTGATTGACTGGAGACCAAAAGGTCACCGGTTAGATCACCAGCTCCATTGGAAGTCTGTTGAAACTCTCTCCCACCTGTGACGACCATTACTGTGGTGGCCTTGAGCAAGTCACCAGGCTCCCCGGGCGCCACAAGTGAGTGTGCACTTGGATAGCTAAAATTCCTCGTATGGGTCACTCCATACTTGGTCCTAATGTCACCTAAATATTTTTCACGATTGTTACTTGAGATTGATCACACAACGCAAGGGGATTTTATATTATTTGAGTTGTAATTGATATATAATACATTTATTTAACATTGAGTGCATCTTGGTAAAGGCATAAATGTGTCTCTGGTGTCTCAGCACATCATGGAATACACTGAAATGAAAAGAAATAATTTATTCCCAGTGCAGTGATTTGTACCTACGTCTCCCTTCTTTCATATCACAACGGGTGAACTTTAAGACCTGGGGGAGTTTGACCATCTGCTGGAATGCAGAGGTAGGCCTGTAAATTAGGGCCCCTAATGAAAACTCTCTGGTGTCCAACTGCAGCAATCATCTGGTTAAAATCAACCAGTAATTCTGTTAAATTTCCCAACCCCGCTCTCGGTCCTGGACTTTTAATTTAGATGGAAAGTATATGCCCTAAACACCTGCGTTTTGAACCCCCACAGAAAATGCCTAGACAGAAATGACCCGTGTCATTGATTCCTGATCTGTGTACAATCAAACTTTGTTTCTTTGAAGACTTTAAATCACTTCAAACAGGATGTTTATGGTGTTTTTAATTAATTGAGATTGCTTTATTTGTTATACACAAATGTTGTGCACAAACAACCTATACGTTGTTTATACATATGCTAAAGTTTTTGCAAAAGTCACATTCATTAAGGGTCATTAGTAACAGTATGCACAAACTGGTGTCTTCAACAATAACAACTTTAACACAGAGGATGAGAGGCCAGATGTGTGTGTTTTTTCCTTTGGCTTAAAACAATGAGCTCTGGAAAGTCTTAACCTGTTAAAGATCTCTCTTCTCAAACAGTTACAACTTTCCTTGGAGTTATTCAACCTTTCACCCACTGGGCCCCCTGACTCTGACCTCTCACCACATGCCATTTGCTTAAAAACGACTCTGCCGCCAACGACCTCTGGAATCTGCAACACATTACAGAAAAAGACCAGGGATAAAAACACTACAGATTGCTTCTTTGCCCAGTTATTAGTTTGCTGATATAGTTTTACAGGGGTCAAATCCAATGGTTGACAATATGTTGTGTGTGTTTCATTGTCTCTTTTTGCTGCTTCATGATACAATGTGTTGTCTTTTAATCATTATTTTAACAAACTTTACAAAAATATTCAGTCTAGTATAACATGGAAAAGCAATCAAACATACAAAGTAAGGGGTACTCCATATTTGGACATGGACTATGCATTTGCAGGATAATCAAACACCTGAGAAGCACCTAATAACAGAAAGTTAAGCAATTTGTAACAAAGGGTAAGTTCAGAGGATCGCTAAAAGAGTTTTGATTTATCCATTCATTTTCCTTCCTTCTTACTTTGTTTCAGGGTAACGGGGACTCACATTAACCTAAGCACATGTTTTTTGGGATTGTGGGGGAACCTGGAGCAAACCCACGCAAGCAACGGGGTGGGGGGGGGACATGCAAACTCCTTCCAGGAAAGTCACTAGAGAGCCTGAACCAGCAACCTTCTAACTGGAAGGCCACAGTGCTACCCACTGTGCCACCATGCTGGCAAGTTTTGATTTAATTGTACATAAACAAATATAAAGCAAGTGAACAAAATAATACATCTAAAAAAATTAAATAAAATCAGAAACCGCTGTGTACAAAGCTTAAAACTGGATTAGGAACAGACAACAAAGGTTTCCAGCAGTGTCATCAGCTTTGCCATTCCAACTGGCACAAACCAGAGGGACCCAGGTACACCCATATACTCTCTGGCTATGTAGGAGTCTGGCCAGAAGTGGTGAGACTTGTAGAGTTGCAGCCTAAATTTCATACCATCTAGGAGGGAACAAGGCCAAGAGACATAGCTATGCAATAAAATATGGGTGCAGAAAAATGGCAGCATGTGTTCTTGATTGATCAGTCAAAATGTGAAATATTTGGCTTTAGCTGATGGAAGTTTGTCAATGGAAATAAAGGAATAAATGGTTTGATAAAAGTTGCTCATGCAAAAAAAAAAAAAATGCTAGAATTGGAAAATTCTCCATGATAACTTCCACCAAAATCAATTTCTAAGAATATTAGATTCTTTATGGTAATTTATTATGCATTAGTCCTGTACTTTCAGCCTGTTCTAGTCGTACATTTCAATCTGATGTGGTCTTTTAGGTCTTATCACCTGATGTGTCCATCAATTGTTTTCCACACATTCCACACGTTTCCTCCATCTTCGCTTCCTATACCTATCTTTTGTTGTTTGTTTGTTTGTTTGTTTGTTTCAGTTGGTTGGGGGAAAGTCACAGTGAGCAAAGGCGCTGATGTAAAGAACATCGTCGCTTGTCTCTCCTGAAGACTTTTGTTTCCCTCGGTCTCTCCATTCATTACACAGCCTTTGGTTAGAGGAGACATAAAGAAAGGCCCTGACCCTGGTGTGAGCCCTTTGACCTTTCTGGAGCCAAGAGGTCATATTCACAAGCCACTGAGCCTTCGCTATTCGTTGACCACAGGGCTCTTCCAAACGAATGGTGCTGGAAGAGGAGGCTCAATGGAGAAAAGACGGTGGGAAAATGTGGTAATTTATAGAAGTGGAGAGTCCATTTCAAAAGAGGCCATGCTGGATCAGCTGACAGAGGGGTCAAAGGTGCTGTTTGGCCCTGATTTCCTGCTAATGTTACTGTAACATCTGCGTGTTAAGAGACTTCAGGGACCAAAACTTTTTGACCTCTAGGGGTCACACAATGGGAAAAGCAAGCACTTTTGTTGTTGGATGTAAATGAACACTGTTTGACTTGTAGTCCTCAAAGGCTATGTACTTTTAGCTCATTACATTGCTTTAAAAAGAGACTTTTAGATCCAGATGCCTCTTGATGCTGAAGCGCACGTACCCTGTGACAAAAAACAGATGGGAGATTATTTACAGTGAACCATCAAATTTTACATATGAAATCAAACAAGACATGACCAGGATACAATTTATTGTTATTATTAGAATCACAATAATAATACAAATACTACTACTTATAATAATAATGATAAGAAGAAGAAGAAGAAGAAGAAGAAGAAGAAGAAGAAGAAGAAGAAGAACTTTTTTGTTTTATTTATGCTTACCATTAGAAGTTCCAGGCTCTAGACATGAAAATCCCGGGCCTTCGGGTCAGCTATTAACCCAAATGGCCTCTGTGGACCTGTAGCTGTCCCTGTGGTTCTCTGAAGTTACCAGTGAATTGACCTAAGAACAGGAGTCCAGTATTGACCAGCTGTTGAGTGGGCCCTTCTATCTAAGCCTGGGAAGACTCTCCTAATTAGCCTCCCACACCCATAAACATGTCCAATGAGCTGGACACCCAGAGCTTATTGATTGGACTGATGACTCCAATTCTGTATTCGACTTCTCAACGGGTAGCCAGGCAGGTGCCACGCTCCTGATCTGATGTCTGTGGGAAACTTCTGCCAATGTCTTCGACAAAGATGGAGTGACCTTCTGAATGAAGAGTCTGCGGTGATGATTGTTTCTCTTCCCTTGCTGGCTGACCCGATAACACAATATACTTTTTTTTCCTTCTTCCTTTTTCTATCCTTCGTTGGTGTTCCCCTTAGATTTATGTGAAATGTATCTCGATGCGAGTCGTGACCGGGTCAACACATCTACAGTAACAACCGCTGCTTATGACTCTGATGATAAATGGATGGAAACACACTCTGGCAGACTACAGGACTGTCTCCAATGTGACATAGAGGCTTCTCTTTTATCGAGGTCACAGGATACAAGTCTTGAGGGCCTGCCCTTTAAGATCACTCCTTCAGATATTTTTCTCGTCCTTTTCTGCCCTCACAAAGTTGTTTTTCTTTCATTTAGCTGGCCTCCTCCTATAAAAATGCAAGCCAATTTTCCAGCACATTAACCCGGGAGATCTTTAATACACAGGAGTTTTGGTACAAAGGGGACAGCAAGGCCTAGCAGAAAGATAGATGGGCCTGCCGACTTAATGTGGGCAGTTTTCCCACTGCCCTGGTCTCAGTTCAGGACAAAGAGCTCATTGAGTGGGATGCTTGACATCAGCATCATAAACTAGTCACAGCTACAAAGGCTCTGACACTTTAAAGCACCAGCTACTGCCCTTTTCCTTTCTCTGCCCTGCGAAGTGGTTCTACCAACAGTCGACGTTGCAGTCTTTTTTTTTTTCTTAGAGGACAAGTCTTTTTTTTTTCTTAGAGGACATTTAGACAAAAGGGTATATGTTAAATAGTGTCAACGGCCTGCTTTTCACCATTCCTAACATAACATTTCCTCATAGGGTTTTGTGTATTAGAGAGACAAGGTACGTTTACCATTTACATAATCTGCCCCCTTCCACCTCAGCACCACCCTGTGGATGGATGATTTTCTTTTGTCTATGAATATAAACAATTGCAGTTCTTTATTATATAAACCAAATTCTTTGTTCTATTAGAGGATCTATTGTGGGAGGATGTGAAATGAACCCGGAGACAAACATCAACAGTGACATTCATTTCAATTGATTTCAGTTGTTTGGTGACAACCACCAAAGACAAGAGAGAAAGTAACTGTTGGTGATGTCGTGTGGGCATATCCGGATTTCCTCAGATTGTTGGTTTCTATGGACACTTCATTGCCTGTCATTGCTAAGCAACCTGAAAGTGTGAACACCCACTAGTGACAGATCCACCAGCCATAAAATGGCTTTTGGTGTGAATCCGGCTTTATTGTTCCATTCTGCATTGTTCCGTACAACACAACATCCAAAACCCAGTAAATGTACTTGGTTTGCTGGATGTGCTTGACATTACAAAGAAAAACGACAAATTTAATTTTCATTAGAACCTTTATTACTGCCTGCATGATGTTCAGTATGGATCTTAATAGCCCGAACCATTGCTGTTACAGAACTTGCATGTGGAAAAAAGGTAAAAATCACCTGCACGTTGAACTCCAAATGACATGTTTGTTATGAATACCACTCCTGCTTTAACCTGTGCAGTTACGGGAGGTCCTTCATTAACTGTCATTACCTGCAAAGGTTGTTTAGACAGCTCTGGGCTCTCCTGTCAACAGGTAGAGCTGCCCTCATCGACTCTTTTCACCAAGTGAATCTCTGCAGAGGGGCTTGAAGCCCTGATTGTGTGACCCCACACTCAGGATATTATTGAAAGAGGCAGAGATGGCAGTGGCGCTTGAATAAAAGGGTGATCTCTGCGCAAGATGTCAGCACAAAGTTGGATTCAGCCTCTCAATGTCAGGCCGGTGAGAGAAAGGGTGCACTTTAATGGATTAAACTCAGAGTGCCAAAGCGCTTTCAGACAGGGACCGCTGATGGATGGAGTAATATTGTACACGTTTATTCTGGGATTTCTGCGTCAATGGTGGAGCCCTGTCCACTGCGGAACTATTTATCTTTTAAGCAGAAAAGAATGACTTAAATTAGACAATGCATTCTCTGTTTTTCATTAATTTGAAGTGGCTTTAAATCTCACAATGCAATTAGCAGAAAAATTCTGTTAATAAATGAAAATATTATCTTGTAAAATGTCAGGTATTTTAAAGTGATTGGCAGGTGTAACACTGATTATACACCTTGTTTGTATATGATCAATTTTAAATAACAATTTTAATAAAAAAAAATACATATTACTTAAATGAAGTGGTACGTAAAACATAAAAGAAATCGTATGTAAGCTCTTGTGTTGCTAAAAAAATAATTTATTGGAAAGGATAAAGGAATTGCAGCACAGTGGCGCAGTGGGTAGCACTGTGGCCTTCCAGGTAGAAGGTTGTCGGTTCAAGGCTCGCCGGTGACCTTCCTGGAAGGAGTTTGCATGTTCTCCCTGTGCTTGCGTGGGTTTCCTCCGGGTACTCCGGTTTCCCCCACAATCCCAAAAACATGCGGTTAGGTTAATTGACTAATCTAAAATACCCCTTAGGTGTGCATGTGTGTGTGTGAATGTTGCCCTGCGATGGACTGGCGAACTGTCCAGGGTGTACCCCCGCCTCTCGCCCAATGTGTGCCGGAGATAGGCACCGGCAGACCCCCGTGACCCCGAAAGGGAATAAGCGGGAATGGAAAATGAATGAATGAATTAATGATAAAGGAATTTTAAAAAATGTGCCGAACTTAATCAACCAGTTAGTTGTGAAAAGTTCCAGAACTTCCACAAAGAATGACATATTTTATGTATGAGATTAAACTTTGTTATTGGGTAAAAAAAAGATTGATTTGTGCTTTTTGATTGAAAAGAAAATTTAAATTTAAAATACAAAATTCACCCCAGAAAACACACATGTGATAAAAAAAAATCATAAAAAGGATATACATTTCTAATATTATATTAAAATATCAAATGTTTCTTTGGTCAATTGGCATTTGTTTACATTAAACAAAAAGCAACATCTGTGAGTGAAAATGTGTTCTGCAAATATGTCAACTATATATTTTAATGGTATAAAGAAACAAATTTCCTCTTTGCAGTTTCTGTCGACCATGAGACTGGGAAAATCCCTGCAGTGCTTTAAAAGGAGGGAAACAGCTGCTTCACACTGCTCACCTCTGGACAAAGTCGAGACACGGAATATTTGGGCAGGTTGAAGCAAGAATGAAAGCCAGGAAGAGTTCACAAAGTCACAGTTCAATTAACAGAAGAATAATTCACAAGTCATTTCAAATACAGCTTAGACCACCTGTTCAATGTGAAAATCAAGACTTTCTTCTGTCTTCCTCCCACCCCCAACACAATTCTCCACCTGTTGCCCATGTCACAGGACCCCGATGTAGATAAGGTGACCCTGGCTTTGAGGGCAGATTGATTCAAATCTTAGCCATAAGGCAGCGCAATCCAGCTCAGTCATCAGAACTTTGCAGCTGCCCCGTCGATCCAGAGGTGAAGTTCACTGCAGCGCTTTTGTCAGACAACCACTCAGCCATGTGAAATCGATCTTCTGTTTTTATATGTATAT
>SRMA01025829.1:6969-46244 GCA_007224835.1 Danionella cerebrum | reverse complement strand
ATCACCCTCCAAATATCTAGTTTCATAACTGTGTATTTCCCTGGGATATTACTTTTGATGAACTAAAACGGGTGGTAAACCAACAATTATTAATGCTGCTGTCAAGATATGTTCACATTCAACTTTCTTTTTGTCTGTAATGCAGCTGATTATTTTTTTCTATTGAATTAGAACAAAACATGTAAACAATGCTTAGAGAGCATTTGAGTGTAACAAAATCAGAAAACTTAAAGAGAATGTCATGTTTAGTTGGCTCAAAGTTCATTAAAACAACTATTTCAAAAGCTGAAGTGATTTTCTTATTTTATTTATTAGTTAGAATATTTGTAACTCATTATTTTAACTAGTTGAAAAAGCAGAATAATCACTCAAAGGCTTCTGATTACCGTATTTTTCGGCTCATAAGACGCACTTTTTCTTCCCCAAAACTGAGGGGGGGAAAAGTTAGTGCGTCTTATGAAGCGAATGCAAACCGCCGCGAAGTCCGGTAACGGCCGTATGAGAGGTGTAAGACCTCCGGAGCTAGGCCGAAGCCGCGGCCATATTTGTTTACCAAGCGCTGCGCGCTGACGTCATCGCCCATCTCTGCCATTGCGCGGACGTAACGAAAACGAGGGAAAAACTACATTTCCCACAATGCCTTTGGCATCCGCATCCATACTTACGTCACGAGCGAAACTACAGAGATCAGCTGACTCTCGCATTTGAGTGATCTCTCACGCTACAAACCCGTTTTCTCACGCTAAAATACATTTCAACATGTGAAATGGGCACAGCTCATAGTTTGTCTGCTATGTTTTTTGAGCCTGACAATAAGATGATGATCGATAAGCATCGTCTTCAGTCTGTGAGGGTTTTATTCCCGCTTAACATTCACTTGGACAGTTTCACAATCTTGGACAGTTTGATCCTTTGGAGTTATTTGGGTTTTCATAAGCTGACAAAAATCAAAAGGATTTATATTAGAACAAAAAGCATACGCTTTTTTCCAGCGCTCGCTCTCTATAGGTCTCTATCTCTCTCTCTCTCTCGCGCGCGCGCGCGCGCTCGCGTGAGGTAAACAAAACGCTCTCAATGACTGAAACTCTTCTTTAATAAACTCAAACTCAAATCATCTCTCAACGGTACATCTCACACATGTACATACGAGATAACAAACTTAAGTAACATGTTCTGCAATTAGGGAGTGTTTGATTACAGGGGGGCTCGACTAAAAAAGTTTGAGAACCACTGTATTATTACTAATGTGGGGGCAATCTTGCTAGATATTATTAGTAATGTAGTGACAATGTTACTGGCTATTATTAGTAATGTAGTGACCATGTTACTAGCTATTATTAGTAATGTAGTGACAATGTTGCACTGGAACAGTGATGGTGATAACGAATGGTGGACTTTAGAGTGATGAGTGGGGGCAAAGAAAAACATTACAGCCTTTTTTTTTTGTTACTTTTACTGTTTACTGTCTGTTCATGTTACATGTTTGGCTGTTAACTTTTACACAGTTGATATAAATATTTTACAAAAATGTTTGGTTCAGAATCTTTTTTTTCTAGATCTTCCTCTTTTAAAATTGGGTGCGTCTTATGTGCCGGTGCGTCTTATGAGCCGAAAAATACGGTAATTCAATTTTCTATCTCTATTCTGCTTCTACGTCATCAACTTTCTCGTGTGGATAACCCCTTTACTGCAATTTAATGTAGGATAAACTTTTTTGGCACATTCTACAAGAATTTGTCCTGATCTTAGTTTTTTGAAATCCTTCACTGTGCCGGCTAACCCCAATATTCCTTTCTGGATAGCAAAGGGTGAAAGCTTGCTCAAAGGAAAGTCTGGTGATGTTGATTCCAGAATAATAAATCTTTACCAGTTGTCATTTTTGTCCAAACACTTCCTAAATTTTCCAAGTTCCAAATTCACGTCTTGATCCAGCATTCATTCCTTTGTTTGTGTGGGAATCCATGTTTTATTGGTATAAGGTTCATCAAACCTACTCCTGACCCTCCTCGGAGCCCAACTAGGGGATATGCAGAGCCACGGACATCCAGTGGTTGCATATCAAGGATATAGGTAAGGTATACCCAAGTGTAGAAAACTAAACTGAACAAAATATAAAGCAACACTTTTGTTGTTGCTCCCATTTTTTATGAGATGAACGCAAAGATCTGAAACATTTTCCATACACACAAAATACCCATTTCTCTGAATTATTGTTCAGGAATTGCACCTGACA
This sequence comes from Danionella cerebrum, assembly GCA_007224835.1. Lineage (NCBI taxonomy): Eukaryota > Metazoa > Chordata > Actinopteri > Cypriniformes > Danionidae > Danionella > Danionella cerebrum. Next base: position 44,011 of record SRMA01025829.1, on the reverse strand, counting down.
ACGCTGATCAACCTTGATACCTCATTATAACACTAGCCTTTTTGTTGCTAGCTTCTTCAGACCTTCATAAAATTTAATTTATGTCATAAACTAATCTAATATGTTTTTAGATTTTAGATTTTATTTGAATAAAATCGTTAAATTATTAGAAATATAAAAAGCCTATAAATGAACCATACATATGTGTAATGTACCCCCAATTGTAACCTTAGTTCTCTATATTCATGAAAATGCACCTTTCTAACATGTTTTTGAAAATTGTTTTGTCTTATGTTTGTCTGTTTCCTCTTACTGTTTGGAAGAAGATCAAGAGTCTTCAGCAGGAACTCCTCATACTTCTTGAATTTGTTGACTCGCTCGATCAGGCACCGTCTCCTGGGGGGTAGGAGCACTTTAGAAATAACAGGTTGTTACAAACCAAACCACTTTTTGAAGTTTGTGGTAGAGGTTGTCACCCTATTAAATGGACATTTTTCCAATTAGTCTTTGGACAAATGATGTCATCAGAAAAACTAGCAGGGAACTCCCAGACGCTAAAAGCTTAGAGTGCAGTCTGTAGTGGTGTGGAAATAAAGAGATTATGCTTCCATACTCTTACACAGAGTTTCTCCTGATATGTCATCTCAAACAATGTATTCTAAGCAGTGTAACAGTTTTATTTATTTTATTTATAACAGGCTCTTTATTTTTACCCTGCACAAATTCACCTCTGTCGAGCAGTGCCAGTGGTGGTGACCTGGGAACTTCCAGCTAGGCAGTGAACAAAATTTGCGCAGTTAATTCAGGCAACCTCTTCGTCCACATCTACAGTCTATAGCTGTGTACCAATAAAGGTTCTAGAAGCCTTCAAAGGATCCTTCCTATCCAACCTCCTTGGTAAACGAGACAGTCTAGCCTCTTCTTAGTGTCACCAGCTGGATCAGTAGTTTGGATACCAAAGTTAACAAAAGAAAAGTTCTTGTAATATGAAAGTTTTTCTTTGTGATGCTTTTGTATTTCATTTTAATGTCTTTCAGAAATGTTAAGATCACCATGTATGTTTTTTTTCATTACATTATATATTTTGTAGTATGTAAGGGTTTATTTTTCATTGTTCTATTTCTTTTTTCATTTTTGTCTTTTCTTTGCATGCACCAATATTTAGTCACGTTTAGTTGGCTTCCTATTTGTAATGTCATGTTTCTACAAAAAAAAGTGTTAACCATCACTGCCAGCATTTAAAGAATCATTTCAATTCTGTCTTTAATAAAAAAACTTGTTACTTACATTTAACAACAAATTCAAGTGTGTTTTGTTTTTATTCTGTTCAAAAAAATGCAAAGCATTTAATCTTTATCTACACCTATATCTCCACAAAGGATGGTTGTGAATCGTCAAATTCAAGCTCCCCTGTGTCAGACGTGCTGTGAACACCTGCTGCGTAGATTCTAAGATCTTTATTGTGAGCTCAGTTTTATGGATTTTTACACATTTTATAGGTTATCTGCAAAGCCACTCGTGAAAGAGACATGATGTATGAGTCTAACTCCACCGGGTTATATGTGGTTGTGGCTTTACAGGCATTACAAGTTGGACATGCAAGTGGCATTGTTAGCGCTCCTGTAGGATTTAAAAGTTTCACCTCTCTTGAAGTCCGAGGAGCAGATTGTTCAGATCTTGTATCTCACTTTCCTTCAGCTGATTTTGGTGCGTCTCACTCTGGAGCTTCTTCACGGCTCGACGGCGCTTCAGATCATTCTCCTCCACAAACCGTTGAAAGCCTGCGGCACGCTCTTTACTCTGCACACAAACACTGCTTGAGTGCCTTTAAAGAGAAACGGACATTTCTTCAGATGTCCATTGTGTGACCTCTTCGTGTGTGTGCTGCAGCTCAGCTCTTCTCTCTTGTATTGTCCTCATGGCGCTTTGGAAGTGCTGCTGTTTCTCAAGCAAGAGGGCATGTGTTTCTCTCAGCTGCTCTCTCTTCTTCAGTACTAGAGTGCTCTGGAGAGTCCTCACTCCACTCTTCAACAGCACACTTGGAGACTTGGAAGCAAAAGAGAACACGATCCCGTTCAAGTCAAAGGAACTTTTTACGTACTGTGACCAGCATTAGAGAGAGAAATTAAAGTGTAAAGTACATAACTATGCAGATGGTGAACAGATCCATACGCTCTATATCTCCAGCACCAACTCCCTTATTTATGCACAATTTAAGTCTTAATATAACACGATGTATTGATGATAAAATGTTTTGAATAAAACAGATTTCGGATCTGCTCAATTCTAGTAGTTATGGTCACTGCGATAAACAATCATGGGTAAAGAAACTTTAAAATTACAGCAAAGTGAAAAGGACCAATATGTTTATCAACTGAAAAGCTACAAAATATCACAAACTGGACAAGTATTGCTTCTGAAATCTACTACAGGGGCCATAATCAGCTTATTTGTCTGCTTAACCCTATAAGAATTGAAAAAAACGTGTAAGATGAAAGTGTATTTGTCCCTAAAGATGGTGGCATTGTGTGTGCTTGTCACTATGCATGAGCTGATGGGCACTGACTCACACTGACCTGAGTTATCACGGGAACAAGCTTCACTTGACCATCTTCCAGTTCCCTGTGAGAACACGGTATGGAAAAACAGTAAATTCTGTGACATAAATGGAAAAAATACAATAAGCCTTGCAGAGGAAAACATGACTCGCAGACAAACTGGAACTAGAGCTTTCCGTTTCAACAGATGTCACCTCTTCTTTTGTTTCACTCAGCCGGCTAGGTGAGATTAAAACTTTTTATTAAAACATTGCTAACACAGTTCAAATAGCATCGACTGCATCATTCATTCATTCACATGGTCACAAGGCTCTGCCGGTACCTATCTCCAGTGGACATTGGGCGAGAGGCAGGGGTACTCCCTGGACAGGTGTTGCTACTTCATGGCATGGCAACACACACAATCACTCGCACATTCACACTCTAAGGGGAATTTCTAGTACAGTGGTACCCCGAAATACAAATGCTTCGAGTTACGAAATGTTCAAGATATGAACAAACACAAGCAGTTCTGCTCTATTATCCGCTTTTTTGTCTGACGTCGCGCTGCACTTCCAGGTGCCTGGCGCTCTTATCTCCCAGTGCAAAAAGGGTCTGATACGCTTCAAAACACTTCAACAACACAGAGAAACATTATGTGTAGATTAATAATAATGCACTATAACAAATGTTAGAGTCAAGGTGTCGTAAAAGAAATAACGTTAATAATGTGGAAAGTGCTGTTCTGTAGCACAACTTAGAGAAAGCATTGAGGCGTTCTCAGAAGCGTCTCTCCATCTGTCTCCGCTTGTGCTTGAAACCGTGTTTGTGCTAGAGATAGTCGTGAAAAGTCTCGAGAAAGTTTACTTTCATACGTGGTGACGTAATATTTTCTGCATCCTTTCCACGGATGCTCTGGAAGGAGTTTGCATGTTCTCCCCGTGCTTGCGTTTCCTCCTACTATTGAACCACTCCCACTAGCACTGCCTAGCACTCTCCTAGTATTGGACCACTCCAACTAGCACTGACTAGTGCTCTCCTACTATTGGACCACTCCTTACTGGCACTGACTAGCGCTCTCCTACTATTGGACCACTCCCACTAGCACTGCCTAGCACTCTAATACTATTGGACCACTCCAACTAGCACTGACTAGCGCTCTCCTACTGTTGGACCACTCCTGACTGGCTCTCTATTGGATAGCACACGACGTGTGACTTCATTCGTTCCTGAAGCACAATGTGGACACTAAACATTTAAAAGTGTTTGGTCAATGTACGAAATAAAATAACACAAAGACGTCAAGCATGTGAATGTATTGTACGTGGATTTTGTAATTCAATTTGTAGAATAGCACAGAATTACAAACAAAACTTGTAAAAGACGTACGAGTACATGCAAGTAACAAAATAAATCCATAAATACACACGTTTTATTTTGATAGCGATTTTATACCATAGCTATGGTGATTGAGGTTTACTTGGTTAATACATATAGAGAACACGTGTTATAGAAGAGAACATATGTGTAACGTAGAAGTGTTGTTTCCAGAAATAAATTTATGCAAAGTATCAAAAGCTATCTTTATTTAAAGATGCAACAATACCTGTTTTGAATTTTATGTCAAATTAATTTTAATTTTAAACAAAAACCAAACTGCGCAATTTAGGATTAGGATGGAATTAAAAAAAATACAATTAAAAAAATAAGAGTGAAAGTCACGTGTCGTGTGCTATCCAATACTCAGAGAGTGCCAGTCATGTTGTTTCTGTCTGCATACCTTGAGAACGGTCTGGCAGCGCATTCAGCACATCACTGATCTATATATATATTAATTAATGATATGCATTAATGATGTGCCATAGATGTAGTTTTCATTCGTAAATGCATATCATATTTGCACTGGTGAATACACGTCATCCTCACTACATTAAAAATAATTCAATAAATCACGCACGCGCACACGCACTCAATGAGATGGGCACAACCAAGTGGGTGGGGCTGAACCCGTCTGCAGGCAGGGGCACGTTGGGCAAGGCTCTCTCCACCACACTGTTAAAAGACCCATAGCATCCCCAGCTGTCATAGATACAGCCAAACACTTGTTTGCGAATATGAAACATACATTTCGTGTATTTTTGTGCCAAAATTGATTCGAGCGAATTGAAGAGAAAACCTTGCATTGGAGAGAAAACCTTCACCTGTTGTACCTTAGCTCGGGGGGCTGCGTCACGAACACATTCCTCCTTCGGTTCCGCACTCTTAGCTCTAGATCACCGTTAAAACCGGAGCGTTCACTGCTCGCCGTCTCGTCAGCCATCACCTGCCACCGACGACGCGCAAAGGTAACCATAGCAACATAGCGAAAACTCAAGCTATATACATCAAGTGTGTCTCATGTCATAGACATTTTACACGTAGATACCGATGCGACGACCGCCATCTTAGTACAGGACAAGTATCTACGTACTGCACTGGTCAATGGAAGCTGAGAATACCAGCGAATAAAATAACCATAACTCACTTATTTTTCAGTCGATTTTCAAGAATTTTTTCAACATAAACGTCAGATAGTATTATAATACAGTAATAAGTAATTATTTTATTACGTAATGTTTTATTTGTTTATAGAGTTTATGTTAATAGAAATTTAACGCAAACGTTCACATGCATAGATATACTGATCATCAACAATATTAGAACTCAACGATGCGAATATAGATAAAAAGTGGACAACAATATCAAATATAAATAAATAGCATCAGAACAAAAATAAAGTGATAAATAATAGAATATCTTATTTAATACAATAAAATAATAAAGGAATTGGCATTTACTATTATACGATACAAAAACTCAAAAGTCTAATTTCACAAACTGCTCAGCAAACTCACACCAGAAAACATCTGTATATCTGCAATGTTTCGCGGATGTTTCAGGTTCATTAGAGCATAAAGAACATTTAGTGGCGAATTAATTTGTAAGTCTCAAAGAACACTTGTCAGGGTACCTTTATAAACGGATCTTTCCTGCCCTGTACCAAGATGGCGCCATGACGACGCACGTTAAAGGCCGTTATAAGGTATCTTTATAAAAAAAATACCTTTGCATATAACGTCATGGAGTTGACAACTGTTCTTTAAAAATGATTTAACTTAATATTATTTAATAAGTTTGTGAAATTTGAAATAAAAAGTTATTGTAACGTATAATAGTTTTATAAAACATTTATGTCCAAAGATGAATTTATGTGTAATTAAGTGAAATGGCACAGGGAATAAGTATTGAACACACATACTTATTTAATACTTAGTGCAAAAACCTTTGTTGGTGATTACAGTCTCAAGATGCCTCCTGTATGGAGAAACCAGTGGAATACATTGCTCAGGTGTGATTTTGGCCCATTCATGCTGTATTTGCTTTTACTGGATACCAGAGCTTAACTCTGCGACTATGATTCTACAAGCCCTACATTAATGATGCCAAGTATCTGGAATGAACAGAGAATGGGATATTTCTCTGTATATTCTTCTAAAGTTTTCATTGAAAGATTGAGTACTTTTGGATAATTACCAACGCCTTGTAGAAATAAGATCTTATGATGATTATGCTGAATTGTTACAAAGGGTTTTGACTGTATCGGGTTATTGTTTCTCATGTTTTGATGCTGATGGTTCTAATTTAGACTGCCTATCGATCCAGAGATACAAGGACAAAAGAAATTGAGTGTTCGATGTGTTCCAACAACAAATTGAAATGAGCAATTTTCTGTGAATGGTTCTAATTATTCCAGTTACCAAGAATTTTTTATGATTTTGGGACTTTATATTTAAATTGTATGATACTTGGACTTCGCAAAAGAAATTTTCATTTACAGAAATGTATTATTTCTCCCCCACAAAATCTGGTTGGAGGTTCTATGGAAAACGAATAAGACAATAAGACATAATATTGTTTTTTATGTTCTATTCATCATTTATCTTTCTTTAATGGTTTTAAGGGTTTTTTGCATTTAATCACTTTAACCCTAATATTATTCTCTTATCCTTTTTTTTTGTACTCCTCACTTCTTTATACACAACTTTTAATATTTTATCTTTTACATATGTGCACTGTTAAAAGAGAAAAGGTTTCAGTTACAGGTCGAAAATTGATAATAGAGACATCCCTGAGATTGATTTCATTATGTACTGATCCCTGGGATTTATTTAATGTTCTTGAGTTTGATTCATTGTTCCTGGAGATTGATTTTATAAGATCTTGAGAAAATTTATGTATTGAATTTATGTATTGAAATATGATAAAGACGATATTATTATACCATTATTATTCATCTTTACAGATGAAGAGAAGGGATATGTGATAGAAATCCCAGAATTATGACAGACATTCAGATACAGAAAACCCATAGTCTCTTCAGTACATCCCTTTCTATTGCATTCAAGAGTGTGCAGGCCCAAGGTCAGGCTGACCTGAGTTCAAAAAGACTCACTCGCCCCCATCGTTCCTAAAAGCTGAAGTCAGCATTTCTTGCAATAAGAACATGATGTCTTATGTCACCCCTCTTGTAAAAGTGGAGCTTTGTTCACACCCACTGATCTGAAATGTATAAAAACCCTGAACAAACTGCCAATAAATGTGTGACTGGTTGATGCATGATCCCCGTGTCATGTTTCTTTCCTCGTCGCCCTGAGATCTCAGAAAAACTTTGTCTCGAGACGAAAAGTAACAGAGCCCTTCCATCACAGCAAATACATCCCAGACCTAGCAACATATGGAGGTCCATTGTATTAACTGCTCTATGATCCAGCAAAGGAAATTGTCGTATCAGCAGATTCCAGCTGCTATGGCATTGGAGGGGTCCTAATGCAAAAGCATGGAGAAAACGGGAAACCAGTTGCATATGCATCCAGGAGACTAAATGACTCAGAAATTAAGTATGCTCAAATAGAAAAGGAATGTCTAGCAGGGGTTTGGGCATGTGAGAAGTTCCAAAAGTACATAATTGGTTTAGACACTTTACAACTGGTCACTGATCATAAGCCATTGATTCCTCTGATCAACAGAAAAGATCTTGACACAGTTCCGGTAAGATGCCAGAGACTTTTGTTGAGACTCATGCAAAAGCTGAGTACATTCCAGGGAAAAATGTGGTTGTGGCAGACACGTTGTCAAGAAGTCTTTTAGAGAGCAAAGAGGAGTTCATGGCAGCAGAGGTGAATGCTCATGTGAACGCAATCATCAAAGGTGTTCCGGTGTCACAGCAGAAGCTGATGGAGATAAAAACAGAGACACAGAAAGATGTTCAGCTACAACTAGTGCTGAAAAATGTGAAGGAAGGATGGCCAGTATATATCAGGAGCATCCCAAACAGCATACATAGTTTTTACAAATGGAAGGACTTCCTGTCAGTGAGTGAGTGGATCGCATAGTCATACCAAAGATGATGCGACATGAAATTCTTTCTAAGAACTTTCAAAGTGCAGGGCACAGGCTAAAGAGAGTGTGTGGTGGCCTGAAATCACTGAGAATCTCAGAAGGAAAAACATGCACATTCTGTAGGGAAAATCATCGCACACAGCGCAAGGAGCCACTAATTTCCACATAACTACCCAAGAGACGTGGCAAAGAATAGCCATGGATTTGTGTATGCATTAAGGGAAACAGTATTTGGTAGCATCTGATTACTATTCAAGATTTTTGGAAATTCTACAATTAAATGTTACAACATCCGAGCACGTTTTCTGAAAACTTAAAGCAACATTTGCAAGGTACGGCATACCAGAGCAAATTATTAGTGATAACGGACCGCAGTTCAGAAATTATTAAAATTTTGTGACATGTATGACATTCAACATCTCACATCAAGTAACATAATCCTCATGCAAATGGACACGCAGAACGTGCAGTTCAGACCGCAAAAAGGATTTTAAAACAGGAGGATTTAAACACAACCTTTGCATTGTTAGCACAATGCTCTACCAACTGAGCCACAGGAAAGCTAACAAAGGTAAGAGAAATGGATAAAGCTGAAAAAGAAAAACAAACACATTACTTCAACAGACCACATGGCGTGAAGGACTTACCTGCTCTCAGACCAGGAGATCCGGTCATGGTAAAGCTGGATGATGAAAGTGTTTGGAAATGACCAGCTAAAGTTCTCACAGAGTGCATCACTCCCAGGTCATATACCATCAGTCAAGGAAAGGAGGGTGAGAAAAGAGGAGTGACTTTTGACCAGATTGATGAAAATGATCAGAACTGTGAGAATCCTGATATCCCGAGTGACACTAACGTGAGCAAACAAACAATCACCAGATCAGCCAGAGTTAGCAGGCCTGCCATTCGTTTGGACTTGTGAAAAGGGGAATGTTAAGTTTAATGATATAAAGAAATTGTGTTTTTTGTGTATTTGCATCTTGCCCAATGATGTTGAGGAGAGTTCTAAAAGAGTCACTACTTTATGGTGTATTAAGCGAGTGTCATGTAAGAGATAAACTGATTGAGACAATCTCTTGAAGTTAAATTGTGTTTAAATGTTTAGAGTGTATAAATATTGAATGAAAGAAACTTGAGAGGGAAGGTGTCATGGTATTGAATACAATGTGAGTTATACATATCCACTAGAGGGCAACATGGCCCAACCCTGATATAGAACCAATTAGTGATGGGAAGTTCGGATCATTTTACGGATTCGGTTCTTTGAGTCTCGTTCAGTAAAATGAACGGATCTTTTTTCGAGTCATTTCGTTCCATTTTACTAAAATATCAATAAATGTTGTGTGTACTTCCACATCTACTAGCGTTTTATACACAAACGCGAATCACACTACAAATAAGACAAAACTATAATGCTAAATTTAAAATGAATATAAATATATTACTAAAGCCTACCTGGGTCTTTTAGTCTGGTTTACCCAAACTCTGATCTGTCTTCTTTAGATTTAAATCTCTTTTGTTCGACACAAAATTACTTCACTCTGATGTTAACGTGTGCAGTCCGTGCACTCAGTCCGGACTGGCTTCTTTAGCACTTTTGTCACGTGACCGCTACAGTGCCGGGATCCGAAAAGATTCGTTCTTTTAGCGAGTCCGGGTCCTTTCGGTCTTTTCTCTTTCCGGCTCATGATGCATTGGTTAACATTACGGAGTGGCCATGAGCCGGAACCCGAAAAGATTCGTTCTTTTTGCGAGTCCTCCGGGTCCTTTCGGTCTTTTCTCTTTCCGGCTCATGCTGCATTGGTTAACATTACGGAGTGGCCATGAGCCGGAACCCGAAAAGATTCGTTCTTTTTGCGAGTCCTCCGGGTCCTTTCGGTCTTTTCTCTTTCCGGCTCATGCTGCATTGGTTAACATTACGGAGTGGCCATGAGCCGGAACCCAAAAAGATTCGTTCTTTTGCGAGTCCTCCGGGTCCTTTCGGTCTTTTCTCTTTCCGGCTCATGCTGCATTGGTTAACATTACGGAGCGGCCATGAGCCGGAAACAGAAAAGATTAGTTCATCTTTCGAGTCATTCGGGTCTTTTCGGTCTTCTGTCATTGACGATGAACGGGTTACGCTCGGAAAACCACAAGAATGATGCGCATGCGCCAATGAACGAATCCCTCTCCAACACGACTCGTTCATACGGAGTCACATTAAAGATTCGTTCAAAAAGAACGAATCGTTCTTGAACGACACATCACTAGAACCAATAGGCTGAGTGACGTACAATACAGAGCACGTGAGCAGAGCGTGAAACGCTGTTCAATGACGTCACTAATAGAGCTCTAACGTGCGTAGTTATCATTCTTTGAAAACAACACTTCATTCAATTTCTCGATTTCTTACGATACGCACTTGAAACGTTTTATCAGGAAACTCGACGAATATCAATAGTTTTCCCTCAGCTAATCGTGAGACCATGAAGCTCGGGTCGACAGCAGTGGGTTCAAGGAGTCAGAACTGTGTGAGGGCTCCTGAGAGAGAAACCAGCGAGAACAGCCCAGCAGGTAAGATGAAAGAACAAAATGCTTATTTCACGAAAATTATTCTCATTTTATTCTCATTATTCTCAACGAACATCTTTTTTTGTCGTGCTCGTCGAACTCTTACTCATGCGTGACAGCGAACGGTTCAGTTCAGATTCAAATGACTCTTCGAATCACCTACGGTCGGTATTGTGTATTTATTGTTTGCGTTAATAAAACATTTCCTTGACGGTGAATCACGTTTCTCTTTTAAATGCATTCAATGTTTTAAGCTATTCACATTTTACCCCTAAGTTCATGTTTTTTACATTTACTTGCAGTTATGAGACTAGCACATGAGTTTGTTTAGAAGTTAGTTTAAATACTTGAGATAAATGAACACAATGTAAACTTGAATATTATTAATCTGAACATAGACCTGGTGCAGCTTAAATAATTGGCATAACGTGCCAGCTCATTTCTCCAAATTAAGAGTTTGGTTCCGTGTATATATAAGGCCAATATCAAGTTTTGTCAAAAACAATGTCACAACAATGAGACGAAAATTGAGGCATTTTTGAAATGTGCATTTTCTCACATTTTGAAACGAAACTCCTCAATTACTGATGATTACGGCTATCATTTCAATGAAATCCACAATTCAGTGTCTCATGCTAATGTTTTCTGAACCTTTAAAGCAGGGGTGTCAAACTCATTTTCACCGAGGGCCATATTAGCATAAAGCAGGGGTCACCAACCGTTTTGAAACCGAGAGCTACTTCCTGGGTAATGATTAATGCAAAGGGCTACCACTTTGATACCCTCTTCTGAATTTATTAATAATTAAGGATATATTAATAATCATGTAATTACTGATCATGTAATTATTTCTCACACTGAATATGAATTAAATTAATTAACAAGGTAGTAAACAAATAAATATTAATATGTAACACTTATAATTATGATTTGTCTTAGTGCAAGTGTTATTTAAATTTAAAGAAATATATACAAGTTCAAAACACTTCAAAATGATCCCTTCTACAAGAGTCCAAGGAAATCACAATGTCCAATACACAAATAATAAATCATATAACTACAAAAAGTGAGCTAGGATCTTTTTTTTTCATTGTTAACATTTTAACATACACAATTTTTACATTTTACAAATGCATTGAACTAAACATGAACTGGAAATTGTGCCAAACTGTGCCAACATGGATTATGCCTGAACTTTGTTCAATCAAAACCTTTACAGAATATTAGTTTCTTGTAGTATGAACACCAAACTTGCTACAGATGTCCTTGACATGTAGTTGTTACAATTGATTGTGTTTATTTGCTTCGTTATAAGTAAAATAAGGAGATATTGGAGGAAACATGTGTTTTTTTTTAGGCGGAGTTCATTTTTTGGCCATTCCAACATCAATTACTCTTACCCAGTGTTCTTGACTGTCAAATTAACTCATCCACACCACTCCCCAAGAACCTATCTTCATTTTGATACCAAGATTTGCAGTTTAGGCCTTGTAAAAGCTGAGAAATGCCTTAAAAAGTAAAAGTATAGGATTTTCGGAAAATAGGCCTCAGGGCTTAAGAGGTTAAATAACTCATTATTTATAACTTATTCAAGTGACAATTCAATTGCATAGAAACAATTGTATGCTTGTTGTTCTAATATAAATCCTTTTGATTTTTGTCAGCTTATGAAAACCCACCTAACTCCATTAATGAAGGATCAAACTGTCCAAGTGAATAAAGAAAATGGCATTTTTTATTTTTTTTGCGAAAAAAAACCCCCCTCACAGACTGAAGACGATGCATATCGATCATCATCTTTTATCATCAGGATCAAGAAACAGATCACAGATAAACTATTAGCTGTGCCCAATTCACATCTTGAAATTTATTTTAGCGTGAGAAATCGGTGATGTAGCGTGAGAGTAGGGCTGCAACAAACGATTATTTTGGTAATCGATTATTCGATTAGTCATTGATTATTTCAATGATTAATCAGTAGTCTTTGAGCGATTATTCTGCTTTTTCAACTAGTTAAAACAATGAGTTACAAATATTCCAACTAATAAATAAAATAAGAAAATCACTTCATCTTTTGAAATAGTTGTTTATTGAACTACTAGCCAACTAAACAGGCCATTCTCCTTAAGTTTTTTGCTGAACAACTTAAACTCCAATTTAATCTCACACAAATGCTCTCTAAGCATTGTTTAAATATATTGTTTCCTTTAAAAAAAGTTTAATGTAAAGCAGTAACTTTGTCTGAATTTAAGTGAAGAAAGGTCAGCATATTAACATGTTCACGTGACAAGCTTGCTCTTTTTTTGTGAGCAAATGTTTCCTGCAGCAGAGAAGATCCTTTCTGCTGGAGTGGATGTGGCAGGAATGCAAAGAAAAGATCTTGCAAGCTTTGATAGGTTAGGGAAACGTCCCTCATTTTCCTTCCACCAAACTAGAGGATCTTCTTGTTTGGCTATTTGTGATTCCGAGAAGAACATCTGTACTTCCTTTCTGACCACCTGAATCTTTTGGTCCTCTAGTGACTCCTCCTCTTCACTGAGACTGTCTGTGTCGGACTGAAGGAGGTTTTCTAGCACTGATTCTTGCTCTCTCCTTGGAACAATGACACCCTTATGCTGTCCTTCTTCTGTTCAGGACTCTTTTCCTACTTTAATAGCAAGGACTTCGACAGTGCTTTGAACCTCTATCCTCTGTTCAGTGGGCATAAACTTGAGCTTTAGAAATCTTGGATCTAGTGCTGCTGACAGAAGAACTGTGTTCTCCTTCTCCTTGAAGAAAGTGCTGATATCCCCCCACCTCTCTGTTAAATCTTTAGAAGCTTTTGCTAAAAATGCTTTACCAGGTGTTGTTTCAAAGCTAAGGGACTGTTTCACAGACCTTTGTGGCCTTTTTGCAAGCTGAGGAAGGCATGACAGTGTTGCATACTCTTGACCACTCAGAAACTCAGTGGCACATTGAAAAGGCTGCAAGCCTTGGTCAGTTCTTCAAGCAATGACCACTGATCAGGCTTCAAATCAAAGTAATGTATGCCCCTTGGTGTCACTTCAGGATCAGAAAGAGTAGCAGTAATGGGCCAGCGTTGCTCCAGAAGTCTCTCCAGCATGAAGTAGGTGCTATTCCACCGGGTACTGACGTCTTGTATCAGCTTATGCTCCGGTGTATTCATCTGATGCTGCTTTTGTTTCAGCTTAGTATAGGCCAGTTCACTTCTCCTAAAATGTTCAACCAAGGTCCTTGCAGCTCCCAAAGCTTTGCTGATGCTGGTCTTTTTAAGGGAATTGTTAACAACAAGCTGAAGTGTGTGTCCAGTACAGCGGACAGAAACCCAATTATGTTTTTCGGACAGCAATTTCACTGCAGCCACAACATTTGATCCATTGTCATGAACGACTGCTTTAATGTGGTCTACAGATATGTTGAATTTTGTGACAACCTCTTCCAGCCATGTTGCAATGTTGGCCCCAGTATGTCTTTCATCAAGCGGCATGGTTGCAAGAGTTAGACTCTTCATTTCCCAGTCCTCAGTGATAAAGTGACATGTGACACCTAGGTATGCTTCTGTTGCAAGGCTTGTCCAGATGTCAGTGGTCAGTGCAATGAAGCTTCGTCCTTCCTGAAAAGTTTTCTTAACCTTTAAAACAAACATCAGAATATTTTAGTTGAAATTTTTATTTTAACTCTCTTAGTGGTTAAACTGTTGTTAGTCATCTTTACTCTGTGTTTAGTTTGAAATCTAGATCAAGGTTTTACACTAATGCATTAACTAAACTGATCTAACAATGAGCAGTACATTTGTAACTGTATATTTTTGTTCACATAGTTCACAGTGCAATAATAAATGTCAACAAATGTATTGGTAAGTGTTGAAATTAAGATTAAAATAAAGATTAATAAATGCTGTGGAAGTACAGTTCATTATTAGTTCATGTTTACTAATGTTGTTAACTAGTACTAACTATTGAACCTTATTGTAAAGTGTTACCATAGTTCATAAAACATGCATTTGCATTTCTGCATTAGTTTACCTTTGACAGGTTTTTTTCATATTTTTGCTCCATTAAACTTGTAAAGTAGGTTCTTGATGGAAGGATATATCCAGGATTGAATGCAGAAACCATTTCACGAAAGCCTTCTCCATCCATCATCGAAAGAGGTCTCATGTCTTTAACTCTCGTGTTCAGAATTGAATCTGTCAGAGCAGTGGCTTGCTGGGGAGTACAGGAATTCCTCCTTGTATTCAGTCATCAATAGTAGGCCCACTGCTTTTCTTAGAACTGAAACAGTAAAAGGGAAACTTACTTATTGACAAAAAAGAATAGTACAATATTATTATGCAAACAATTATTAAAGGTATAAAATTACAGTAATTACTTTTTTAAGACCACAAATGAGTTGACAGGCAGGGATGCATTCTTGTTCACTATTTAATTAATAGTTTGAAAAAGTAACTGACATGATATCACTCTTCCTAACATCTCCTCTATTAAGTCTTCATGAATATAGAACAAAATACATGCAAAGGATAAGAATGCTATCATCAGCACCTCTTCTATAATCACTTTCCTCTCCTAAAATACCTAATTGCGTTGACAATTAAAACAGTCCTAACTCCTAAGCTCGATCAAGCTTTATTCTATGCACACCAAATCATTACATTACTTAAAATTATATTATTGTTGTTCATTTTATTACATTAATTATTTATTAACTGTAACACTCACCTCTCACCGGGTGCTTTTGTGCCGGAAAGCTTCCTCTTTAAGTGCTCCAACATGCACGTTGTGCTCCCGTGAAATGCAAGTTCCGCCTCGCATGTATTGCACAGGACGGCATTTTTGGTTTGAAGTTTAGTAAAACTTTCCCGCACCTTACTCGTTCTGATTCTTTTGCACTCCATCATCACTGAGTTTTTTTCTACTGCATCAGACTTTAGCGCTACAGTGCGTGGCGCTCAAATTGCGACACGTGACCCTTACATTAGGTCACATGACATCAAACGACTACTCGACAACAAAAATATTTGTCAACAATTTTTTATTGTCGACGTTGTCGACAACGTCGACTAATCGTTTCAGCCCTATGTGAGAGATCTCTCAAATGCAAGAGTCTTTCGATCAATGTGTGAGAGTTGTCAGCTCTGGAGCTCGTGAGTATGGGTGCGGAAACACCGCTGCAGCATTGTGGGAAATGCAGTATTTTTTTTTTATTTTTTTTTTAGACAGTCAAAACTTTTAAGCACATCTGGCCCGCGGGCCTCGAGTTTGACACATGTGCTTTAAAGAAACACACAGGCTCATAGAGATATTTATATAACATGCTTCGGGAGAAGCAATCAAAGGCGCCACGTTGTTCTCAATTAAATAATTTTTATGTTCTTGATTTCAACATCAGGAAAATACATTAATAAAAGCTGTTTGTTTAATTAGTCTAAACATATTATTTTAAAATAAATTGCACATATACAGTGAATTCAGCTCCTGGATTGCCGTTACTTTTCTATTTATTGAAAAAGTTATTTTTTTGTAATTCTATTTTTAAAGATAGATTTTAACAGTTTGCAATTCTTTCATTTAGGGACAACAAAGACGAAGGGAAAAGTCCTTTCCTCTCTAGCAATTTGCCCTGGTTCCACTTGCATCACAGTCAGTTATCGAAACATCTGACCACAGCTCTGCTCCAGATACAACCTTCATCCCACCTCTGATTGATATAGATCCTGCAATTCCAGCAGGAGACCGGGTGCTGATCAGGGTGATTAAGAGGAAAAATTAGAGTGAACCCCAGCGAGAAGGACCAAATCAAGCGCTACTCATGATGCCAAGGCCTTCCTGGGTTCATCTTCCTCACTATGAAAAAGGTAAATTCGAGTGCAGAATAGAATTGAACATGTTCTTATATAACCTATGTTTGGGACCATGTGAAAGTTGAGCCGCTGTAGCAAATATATCACTAAATAACTGATAAATCTGAGCGAGCAGATCAACGCCCAGCCCAGTTCGACCATGATCAGAGAGATGGCCGACGGAGTGGAAGTTGGAGTGGTAACTTTGACTCTGGTGGTACTGATTACAATCACAGTATATACAGTACCCACACAGGGAACCAAGGGAAAGGTAACAACAAACAACACCCAAAATCTAATATCTGGAATAAGTGAGCTATAAAACTCAACCGAAATTAATCAGTGTAGACTTCAAATGTTAAAATGATAAATGATTTAAATCTACAGTGAGAATTACCCACAGATCAGAGAATTTATTCAATAGGAGCTTATGTAGCTGGAACTATTCCAATGGGACATTTCTTTATAGAAGTGAAATCAAAATTTCAGAACACAACAATCAAAATTTATATACCATCTTTTGCAACAGCTTATTTTGGAAACTACACTTGTTTCCTGTATGAAGGTAGAACAGGTTTAAACTTAAAGGAACTTGTATCTTGGTGTTATCAGACGATCAATGTAACCACTAACAATAATGATTATTTGAATTAATGGTTTATTAATCAGTCCAATTCCAGAGCTGACCTGTGATGGCTGTGTGGCGATCGGAAGTTGAGATCGAGGCTGCCTCCTCAGTGGTATTGAAGTTGTGCTTTGGCTCAACTTTTGATGCCCTTCCATATATTTCCAGCTGGAGAGCTTGGGCAGTTATCACACAAATTAAGTAACAATCCGATTTTTTTACAAGATCCATAAAAGGAGCATTCCTTTGGGTTCCTTTGATCAACATGTTTATATTGACCGGATTGGGGTTCCCAGAGGTGTCCCAGATCAATTTAAAGCAAGAAATCAGATAGCTATTGATATGATATTTGAACCATTTATGTTTTGGTGGGTAACCATAAATAAGAACGTTAACTGGATAAACTATTTGTATTTTAACCAACAGTAGTTTATCAATTATACAAGAGAAGCAATTAAAGGGATATCAGAGCAGCTGGGTCTAACAACATTGATGGCATGGCAAAACCGTTTGGCTTTGGATATGCTTTTGGCTCGGGAGGGTGGAGTGTGCAAAATGTTTGGTTCATTTTGTTGTGTATTCGTGCTGAACAACACCTCACCGGACGGAAGCATCACTAGAGGCTTAGAAGGTCTTACTGCCCTTTCTGAGGAACTGGCAGAAAATTCTGGAATTGACAATATGTTCACTCAATGGTTTGATTCTATGTTTGGCAAATGGAGTAATTTTGCCCATTCTTTGATGGTGTCACTGACTGGTGCATCGGCGATTCTGATTGTGGTGGGATGCTGTTGCATTCCATGCATGAGAGGCTTGCTGATGCATTATAGATGTTACCATCACCAAAACCATGTATCAAAGTATACATGATGATGATGATGAAATTCATGACGATAATCTGAGTGAAAATGAGGAAACCGAAAATTGACAGGTTTCTTAATTTGACTGAACAATAAATGAGATAAGCAGTGAAAATCGGAAAAGAAGAGCTGCTTATTGATGCTATTTTGGATGTACAGAATGAAGAACCAACCTTTTACCAACTTTTTTATTTTTAAATATACATTAATCAATAAATAGAATTATTAGCTTTTAGTCATTATACTAATTAGTAACTCCTAAATCATTTTATCATTATTAGTAAAATATCATAAGAATATACTAGAAGATAAATTAACACGTATCAACAATTATTAGATTAGTATTAGCATATAAAAAACAGTTAATAATAGTTTTTTTTTTAATAAAATAAATGAATTAATTAGACTTAGGTTGTAATTGTTTAATAAACAAGAATTGCTGCAGTAAGGGTGAAACGAGTTCTCTGTGTGCACTGCAATGAAAAACTTGCTTACAGATCTTTTTCGCTCTATGCCACTGCAATAAGGACCTGCTTGCAATTTTCTCTACGTGGTGGATCTGGCGATGTCAGTGCACCGCTGCCCGGGTCGTGTGCGGTCTGGGTGATGTTGGGTTGATGCCGCTGGATTTTCTCTGTGTTTTTAATGCTCTGCTAGGAGAAACTGCTGATGCCATTGTATTATTCTATGAACTGTTTCTATGGGCATGTCAATGTTTGTTTATTAAACAATATAAAAATGCTGATTTGATACCAAATTGAACCTAAAAATATGCCTAGTATTAGTGTCTAACTTTATCTGTGATTTCTGTGTATCCCCACTGTGTGGAGTGCTAAGGAGACTGTGTTCCTAGGCAAGGAAGCAGCGAAGAGATGGGTTCGCCTTGGGTTTGCTTCACGTCGTATAAGCTCTTGATTTTAAAAGGCACTCGGAGATGAGAGCTGATGGACGCGGGATGCGTCATGGATATGAAGAGGAGAGAATATATTAAGCAACGAAAGAACTTACAGTGATCTTAAAATGTTATCAGACACAAAACATAAATATTAGAAAATATAAGAAAAATATTAATAATACATAAATACAAAACATTAATTCGTTGATTTCAGGATCCAAACTACTGATCCAGCTGGTGGCACTAATGCACCATAAAGCAAACTGATAAAAAAAACAAACCAAGAAGAATAAGATGCTAGACCATCCCTTTTACCAAGGGTTTTTGCAGCCTTCTGAGTATCCTCCCAAGCCATAACCTTAAAGGCTGGATGGGAAGGACCCTCCGAAGGCTTTTAGAACCTAGATTGGGTTTATTTTTAATTGTTCTATTTCTTTCTTTCTTTCTTTATTGTTTGTCTTTACATTTTGTTTTCAAAAGTTTTTTAAACTCATTTGTCTGCTTATTAAAATATAATAACATCCACTAATGCTTGGTTAACATTTCGTTTTCTACGTGTATTAATGTTTACAATGAATGTTTAAATTAAAATATGTTTTAAAATTCGCTACCAGCATTTAAAGCTTGAATATACTGTCCTTAATTAAAAAAAAAAAAGATGTGTAACTTACATGTAAATACAAATTCAAGTGAGTTTTGTGTTTATTCTAATGAAAAAAAATGCTCTAAGCATTGTGGAATATCACAAGAGAATTCAGGGGAAAGTTGGATGCATTTGAAGGGTGCATTTGAAGGACCCTTTGAGTTTTGCCGAAATGAGGCAGCATTGGCGGACCGTTGTAATGTAAGTGGCCTTAAAATACGCACTCGGGAGGATACAAACTTCTGGATTGGGACACAGCTTCAGTATTACTTTATTAAGTGAAAACTTTTTAAGATTCATTATTTTATGCATTATTTTATTTTATGAAGAAGTTACAGCAGATGATTTAGCAGAATATATTAATAATCCTGTTAAACAAATCATGTTCATTAAGTGAAAAGTTCAACTGAACTGAAATATCAGCACTTTTTCTGTGTAGCTTTACATTTTATGCAAGCCTATTTAATTTATTATCTTTTTAATCTATTGTAATATTCTAATAGAAAATTATGGACAATTAATCCATAGTTGACGGGCTTTTTTTGTTATGGTCAACTAATGTTCCTCGCTAATTGGCTGCTTTATACCGTCACTCACCGTATTTACAGCGATCTGATTGGCTGAAACTCGTTGGATCCTATCTTTTACTGCAGAATGATTCTTGTTAGCAAAATGACTAGCTTCTGTAGAATATGTCCTAATAGACAGCTCATGACATCCAAATATGATTTTTTTTGTTTTCTTTTGATAACAGCGGTCATATAGTTTAAGCCTTTCATAGGGTTCAGCGGCTTACGTCACACGAAGAGCGCGAAAAACGTGACCGTTGCCGTAGTAACGTGTCACGTTTTCAGTCACGAGTTCTCCGTGGACGATTGGTTGAAATCGACAGTTTACGTTAATGTAATGTAAAATATGAACATTTAGTTCCAGTTTTACATAATTGTTCGCTTTTGAAACGTCGTAGTGTACATTTAGCGTCGAGTTTCACGTTGATTCTTTGGCAATCGGCACGGATCTAACTTTACTTAAGAGCAGAGTACGATGACCGGACTATTTTCTAATTGGACGAGGTAAGACATGTTTACTTAATCGATGGTTATTGTAGAAAATTTGCCGATTGAATGGTTCACTGTTCAACCGGCAAATGAAAAAAAAATTTAATGTAACGTTATTATAACATCAGTTTTATGAGGGGTTTGTTGATTAGTGTGTAACTTTCCATTATCATTAATTGTTTTAAAAGGCCGCGTTATAATGTACATGATGCTGATTAAAAGCTGGTTTGTTCTGTTGCCAGCTTGCAAATAGTGTGATGTTTTTAATTACATTTGGCATATATTAATGTTGAAAAATAGTTGGCTAGACCTATGGTATCTATTTAACTGCCGAGCAAGCTATGTATTAGTTATGATATTAATTAAGGATTAAATAATTAATCACGTATCTTAAATAATTCTATCAAATTAGTGTTTAGGAGCCAACAGGCAATCGTTCCTTTTTGATGGATAACTGACAGGAGCAACAGCAAATCGGTGATAGGCAAAGTTGCATTAAAGCTAAACGCTAAAAAGTCAGCTGTATTTTTTGTTTAAAGTATACATGTGTGTGTATGCGCGCTCGCGCGCGTGTGTGTATATAAATAATTCGTGTGTTAGGAAAAGAGTTCTTCTGTCGTGTTGATGTTAGCTTGTTGACCTTGCCTATCATTGATTGTTTAGTTTGACGTCTCACTGTGCTTCCGGGTCCTGGCGCTCTTATCCCCCAGTGCAAAAAGGGTCAGATTAGCTTCAAAACACTTTAAATTAGTTTTAAATCCAGCGAAACATTATGTATACATTACCAATAATGTGCTATAAGAAATGTTAGCTCAGGTGTCTTAAAAGAAATATTTAATCAAACAAAAAGGAAGATACTGCCAAATGAAAGACTGGAAGAGAGTCAAACTATCAGTTCTACAAACATTTCTTCTACAAAGGTATTTATAGCCAAACTTACAAGTAATCAAAGGTACATGACTGTTTTTATCTTTAAAAGAATTAGGGACTCAAATGTGAAGTGGAATTTGTTGACAGACCAATAGCAAAAATCGCCATGGTAAAAAAATAAATAAACATGAGAGTGCAGCAGCAGCAGTAGTTCCATTTAACACAAAAAAATGACAATCTGTAGAAGAAAAGGACTACTAAAATGGATTCAAAAATTGGGAAAAAATTCCTCAAACGTCACATTCTTCAACAGATTTTAATTTTGTTGTATTAATTGGAAAAGCAGCAGCAGATTTTATAATTAAAACTAATAAAATGACAATATGTAGAAGAAAGAGTAACTACTTAAATGCTTTCAAAAGTGGGCAAAATTGCCTCAAACATCACTTTTTTTCACAGGTTGTCATTTTTTAGTATTAATTGGAAAAGCAACAGCAAATTTTATAATTAATACTAATAAAATGACAACCTGCAGAAGAAAGTTGCAACTGAAATGCTCTTAAAATTGAGCAAAATTGCCTAATACGTCACTTTCTTTGACAGATTTTAATTTTGTTATATTAATTGGAAAAGCAGCAGCAGATTTTATAATTAAAACTAATAAAATGACAATCTGTAGAAGAAAAAGTAACTACTTAAATGCTTTCAAAGTGGGCAAAAATTGTCTCAAACGTAACTTTCTTCTACAGATTTTCATTTTGTAGTGTTAATTGCAAAAGCAGCAGCTAAAATTACTAATAAAATGACAATCTGTAGAAAAAAGTAACGACTAAAATTTTTGCAAATTTGCCTCAAACGTCACTTTCCTCTTCAGATTTAATTTTTTTTGTATCAATTGGAAAAGCAGCAGCAGATTTTATAATTAATACTATTAAATGACAATCTGCAGAAGTAACGACTAAAATGTTTTCGAAATTGGGCAAAATGGCCTCAAACATCACTTTCTTCTACAGATTTTCATTTTGTAGAATTAATTGGAAAACCAGCAGCTAAAAATACTAATAAAATGACAATCTGTAGAAAAAAGTAAGGAATAAAATGCTTTCCAAAGTGGGCAAAATTGCCTCAAACATCACTTTCTTTGACAGGTTTTAATTTTTTAGTAATAATTGGAAAAGCAACAGCAGATTTTATAATTAATACTAATAAAATGACAACCTGCAGAAGAAAGTTGCAACTAAAATGCTTTCAAAATCAAGCAAAATTGCCTCAAACATCACTTTCTTCTACAGATTTTCATTTTGTAGTATTAATTGGAAAAGCAGCAGCTTAAAATAATAATAAAATGAAAAACTGCAGAATAAAAGTAATGACTAAAATGCTTTTAAAATTGGGTAGAATAGCCTCAAACGTCACTTTTTTTCTTCAGATTTTCATTTTTTAAGTATCCAAAATCGAAAAACTAGCATACCTCAAAAGAAAAAAAAAACTTACATACCGTGTTCAAAGTAATACGTGTGACTTGAAGTGGTCGCGCCCAAAAATGCACACACCAACCACCTGTAAAAAGATTTCAAACTATTTAACATAAATAATTCAGAACATATGTGTAATAAATGTGCAAGTATACAGAATTATTTTTTAGTCTCAATTTAGTCATCAAAAACTGGCAACTGAAGCACACGGGCTACAGGTCTGGTATAAATATTATTCTGAACGGTAACTCTAGCTGCTCTCATGCATCCCTCATCACTGACAAAAGTCTCTGTGACCTTTCCAACTGGCCACTGTGCTCTTGGTAGCTGTGGGTCAACAATCAGAACTACTGATCCCTTTGTTAGATTGTCTGCGAACGAGTCTGCAGTCCAGGTAAGTAGTTCTTTGTAAATTGGGTCCAGAACTGGTCCACTAGATGTTGACTGTGACGCCATCGACGCCGCCCCATTTGTCCTGATGCATAGATTACTTGTGGAAGGGATGCGTCCCGCCGCCCCATAAGGAGCAGATTTGGGGTAATTGGGTCCAGATCAGCAATGTCTGAAGAGACATAACTGAGTGGTTTTGAGTTCAGGATGCCTTCTACCTCCACAAAGACTGTAGCCAGAACTTCTTCAGGCAAGGGCTGGGTGCCCACGTCCACTTGCAATGAAGCTTTAATTGAACGGACCTTTCTTTCCCAACTTCCCCCAAAATGTGGAGCATTAGGGGGGTTAAATTTGAAACAGATCTGATACTCTGCTAATTTCTCCCGAAGGTCTGACTCCATAGCGGCAAAGGCTTCCTTCAGTTCCTTTTCTGCACCACGGAAATTAGTTCCAGAGTCTGATCTGAGGTCTTGAGGTCTTCCACGTCTGGCTATAAATCTGCGCAGGGCAAGCAGAAAGGCATCGGAATCCAGAGAGTTTAACAGCTCAATGTGGATGGCTCTCGTGGTAAGACATTTAAATATAACTCCCCAGCGTTTCTCAGATCTTCTGCCTATTTTGACTATGTAGGGTCCAGAGCAGTGTACTCCAGTGGAGAAGAATGGTGGACTGAGAATCCTGAGACGCTCAGCAGGTAAGTCTGCCATTTTAGGAACTCTGGGTTGAGCCCTCCCTCTCTGACATGATGCACAGCTCAACTGATGATGCTTGACAGCTTGTCTTCCCCTAAGAATCCAATAATGTCGCCGAAGCTCAGCAAACACTCTCTCCGACCCCGGATGTAACAAGCGTTCATCAAAGTCTTTGATAAGGAGCTTAGTAGCTGGGTGCTAACACGATAGGATGGATCTCCTTGACGTTTGAGCCTTTGAGCCTTCGTAAACGTCCCCCAACTCTGATTATATTAGAGACTGGGTCCCATTCTGGAGCGAGACAGAGCAGACGACTGTGGCTTGAGATGGGTCTTTGATTTTTTGAGAGCTGCTGCTTCCTCTGGAAAACTCTGAACCTGACATAGTTGAAGTAATTTCAGCTCTGTAGCCCTCATGTTAATGGGTTCTGAGGGTGGTGATTCCTTTGATTTCCCCATGCTCTTTTAACTGCCCCCAGGAACTCTCTCCATGTCTGAAATTGAGTAGCATCAGGAACCTCAGACTGTTGGATCACTGAGTTTACACAGTAGAGGGCAGTACCCTTCAGGTCTGGAAGTCTGAGACCTAGAGGATACAGGTCTCTTTGGCCAGTGTTCAGGTTGTAGCTTCAGAAATGAAGGTCCCTGACTCCATCGCCCAGGAACAGTGAAACTTTCTAGTGGTTTACCCCGGGTAATGTCATCTGCTGGGTTTTGCTGTGAGTCCACATACCACCATGCAGTGGGCTCAGTTAAGTCTTGGATTTCTGAGACTCTTGTGCCAACACTTTAAATCGGCATGAGTCAGATTGGATCCACTCAAGCACAGTCGTGGAATCTGACAACATTACAGTCTGAGCAATTGTGTGTTAACTCCTCCTTTAGAATTTTAGCAAGCTGTGCTCCAGCAAGTGATGCACAACGAGGAATAGTTTGCTGTCTTTTGGGAGCGACTCTGGATCTAGCCATCACAAAGGTAGTATGAGTGACTTCTGCCTTTTCTACTAAATATGCAACAGCCCCATAAGCTCTTTCAGATGAGTCAGAGAATACATGAAGATCATACTTCTTTGATGTGTCAGAAGAGGTCGCTGAATAACAATGAGGGGTTGTGATTTCACTGAGATGTCAGCTCCCTTTCCCATGTTTTCCAGGCAGCACAGAGGTCTTGAGGCAGGTTTGTGTCATCCCAGTTTCTCTTCTTTGACCATAGATGTTGTATTAGCACCTTGGCGCGTGTTGTGAAAGGAACAATGAAGCCGAGAGGATCATACTGTGTGGCTAACACTTGATATGCTGTTCTCATTGTCAACGCATCATATTCAATGGGACGATAATGATAACCCAATGTATCAGCTGGACAGTGCTCCATGGGGTCCGCTTTGTTTTGCCCAAGCCACTGTTTTGCTGATGAAGATCTTGCTTCTGAAGGTAAGCCTGCGATCACTGATGGGTAATTACTGGCCCACTGTCTCAGATCAAATCCACCTGTAGCCAACAAACTTCGAAGATGGCTGACAGCTAGCTGGGCTTCAGTAGTACTCGGAAAACAAGCCAGATAGTTGTCTACATAGAAGCTTTGCTGGACTTCGTGTGAAACTCCTTGACAAGTCTCCTCGTTGTTACGTGCATGTTGTTGTACTGCAAAGATTACACAACAAGGAATACAAGTGGTGCCAAACATTCGTAGGTGTCTGGGTTGCTCTCAGAATGTATATCTCTCCATATTAAACGGAGGAGAGACCTGTCGTCAGGCAGCAGACGTATCTGATGGAACATCCCACGAATATCTGCGCTCACTGCGACTCCTAATAAAGATGGACCTAATGTAGGTCCTGGCAGGACTTGATCGTTTAGTGAGAGACCTTGAAATCTGAATGAGCAGTTGAAAACCAGCCTTGGCTTATCATTGTGAAACACCAAGTGATGAGGAATGTACCATGATTCTTTGTCCCTTTGGAGCTCCTCAGATTTAATTTTTGTCACAAAACCTGATTTCACGAGCTTGTCTATTTCATTTGCGTAAATGGCAGCTTTCTTTGGATCTTTATAGAGTTTTTGCTCAATGTTCCTCAGGGTAGGTATCACTGATTGAATAGAGCTCTTAAGTGTATGTGAGGTTTGTTGAGAAGTGGCGTGGCATAATGCTGTACTCCCTCAACACTTTCTCTCTGTGTTTTTTCCTCAAGAAGTTTAATTGCTTCTCTATATTCTCGAGACCGAACCACTAGTTTCTCATTTCGATAAGGGAGGACATCCATCTTCCACAGCTTTCTTCTTCACTTTCTTCTACAGATTTTCATTTTGTAGAATTAATTGGAAAACCAGCAGCTAAAAATACTAATAAAATGACAATCTGTAGAAAAAGTAAGGACTAAAATGCTTTCCAAAGTGGGCAAAATTGCATCAAATATTACTTTCTTCTACAGATTTTCATTTTGTGGTATTAATTGGAAAAGCAGCAGCAGATTTTTAAATTATAACTAATAAAATTACAAACTGTAGAAGAAAGTGATAAGTAAAATGCTTGCTAAATTGCCTTAAACAACACTTTCTTCCTCAGATTTTCATTTTTTAGTATCAATTGGAAAAGAAGCAGCAGATTTTTTAATTAATGCTATTAAAATGACAATCTATAGAAGACAGTAATGAGTAAAATGCTATAAA
The DNA here is from genome assembly GCA_007224835.1 of Danionella cerebrum. NCBI lineage: Eukaryota > Metazoa > Chordata > Actinopteri > Cypriniformes > Danionidae > Danionella > Danionella cerebrum. The sequence goes on along the minus strand of SRMA01025829.1, from coordinate 17,490 downwards.
ACAAGGGCAAAAATGCCTCAATTATCACTTTCTTCTTTAGATTGTAATTTTTTAGTATCAATTGGAAAAGAAGCAGCAGATTTTATTTTAAATGATGCTATTAAAATGACACTCTGTAGAAGACAGTGATGAGTAAAATGCTTTAAAACAAGGGCAAAACTGCCTCAATTATCAATTTCTTCTACAGATTTTCATTTTGTAGTGTTAATTGGAAAAGCAACAGCTAAAAATACTAATAAAATGACAATATGTAGAAAAAGTAACGACCAAATGCTTTCAAAAATGGGTAGAATTGCCTCAAGTCACTTTCTTCTAAAGATTTTCTTTTTTCACTATTCTTTGGAAAAGCAACAGCAGATTTTATAATTAATACTAATAAAATGACAACCTGTTGAAGAAAGTTGCAACTAAAATGGTTTCAAAATTGAGCAAAATTGCCTCAAACATCACTTTCTTCTTCAGATTTTCATTTTTTTAGTATTAATTGGAAAAGAAGCAGCAGATTTTCTAATTAATACTAATAAAATGACAATCTGTAGAAGAAAGCGATGAGCAAAATGCTTTAAAATGGGCAAAATTGCCTCAAATATTACTTTCTTCTTCAGATTTTCATTTTTTTAGTATCAATGGGAAAAGCAGCAGCAGATTTTTTAATTGATTCTAATAAAATGATAACCTGCAGAAGAAAGTTGCAACTAAAATGCTTTCTAAATTGCCTCAAACGTCACTTTCTTCTGCAGATTGAAATTTTTTTTTAGTATTAATTGGAAAAGCAGCAGCAATTTTTTTTAAAATAATGCTAATAAAATGACAATCTGTAGAAGACAGTGTTGAGTAAAATGCTTGCTAAATTGCCTCAAACAACACTTTCTTCTTCAGATTTTCATTTTTTAGTATTATTGGGAAAAGGAGCAGCAGATTTTCTAATTAATACTAATAAAACGACAACATGCAGAAGAAACTTGCAACTAAAATGCTTTCAAAATTGCCTTAAATGTTACTTTCTTCTTCAGATTTAAATTTTTTAGTATCAATTGGAAAAGAAGGAGCAGATTTTTAAATTAATGCTAATAAAACGACAATCTGTAGAAGAAAGCGATGAGTAAAATGCTTGCTAAATTGCCTCAAACACCACTTTCTTCTTCAGATGTAAATTTTTTTAGTATCAATTGGAAAAGAAGCAAAAGATTCTTTTAATTAATGCTATTAAAATGACAATCTGTAAAAGACAGTGATGAGGAAAATGCTTTAAAAATGGGCAAAATTGCCTCAAATGTTACTTTCTTCAGATCCTCCGCTGCTTTCATCCTGCTTTCTTCCTCGGAGCGAGGTGGTAGCTCTCTACGCTCATAACACACTGAAATATCAAAGGTTGCTTACCTCTGCGCTTGATGTGCTGCACTAGCCTAGATAGCTACGCCATCGGATCGCTGCACCTCTGATTCCCAGCTAGAGCTTGTCATTATCCGCACATTTTGTCCTGTTACGTCTGTTTTTCCAGACGATGGACAAAATCTGTACTTCTCCTGGCTGCGATGGGTCTCGTCGGAAGACGGTCACGAGAAAAGCACAGAGTTCCGTGTTGCTCTCGTGAAGCGAGAATACGAGTGTTTGCTTAACGCTCGTCCTTGCCGCACACTGAGGTACAAGAGGTTCTTTCGGGGAAAGGACACCGGAGCTCCTCCGAGATAGTTCCTCCAAGGCCTTAGCTGACGGCGCGGGGCTAGTGACGTCAGGCGATTCCTCGCGTCATCCCCACGTGTCTGTCGTGCGTACCGTCTGATCTGCAGGTGAATCAAGCGAAGCTCCTCTTTGCTCGGTTTCTCGTATGATCCTACAGACGATCTGCCTCCCACCGCAGCATCGGATGGGGTGCTGCCTTCTGTGTCCTCGCGTTCAGTTTTACCGCCCAGGCTGCTGCCGAATCGAGGTCAGAAGCTGCAGCGATGTGCTGTAAACCGCCGAGGCGACTTGTCTCTGGGGTTCCGCCCCCGATACAGCACCATAGTGGTGGGTTGATGGGTTCATGGCAAGCACTGGGATTCTTCCCCACGCTCTGACAGTTCCTCTCTCCCCGGAGATGCATGAAGAGCTCACTAAAGTCTGACAGACTCCCCCGTCTGTGAGGGTTAGAAGCTCCTCCCCCTTCATCACTCTGGTGCTTGCAGCAGCTAAGGAATACTCAGCAATTCCACAAGCATTGCAGCTGTCGCGGCTCATCCGCCCCGATTATGCTGCAGCTTGTTGGTTTTTTCAGAAGTGTTCCTTCCAAAACCAGGAATTGTTTCGTCAGCCCTGATGACGAAGGCTTATTCGGTTGCGGGTTAAGCTGCTGCAGCTTACAGTTCTGTACTAAGGTTTTGCCTTTTGGCCTGATCCCTACAGAACTCGGGTCCGTCTGATCTGCAGGTGAATCGACCGATGCTCCGCATTTCTCGGTTTCTCATATGAGCCTACAGACGATCTGCTCCCACCGCAGCATCGGAAATGGCGCTGCGTTCTGTGTCCTCGCGTTCAGTTCTGCTGCCCAGGCTGCAGCCGAATCAAGGTCAGAAGCTGCAGCAATGCGCTCTAAACCGCAGAGGCTCCGCCACCCGATACAGCGCCATAGCGTTGGGTTGATGGGTTCATGGCAAGCACCGGGATTCTTTCCCGTGCTCTGTCAGTTCCTCTCTCCCTGGAGATGCATGAAGAGCTCACCAAAGTCTGACAGACTCCCCTGTCTGTGAGGGTTAGAAGCTCCTCAACCTTCATCACTCTGGTGCTTGCAGCAGCTAAGGAATACTCAGCAATTCCACAAGCATTACAGCTGTCGCTGCTCATCCGCCCCGATTATGCTGCAGCTTGTTGGTTTTGTTAGAAGTGTTCCTTCCAAAACCAGGAATTGTTTCGTCAGCCCTGATGACGAAGGCTTATTCGGTTGCGAGTTAAGCTGCTGCAGCTTACATGTCATGACGATTTGTAGGTCTTCTGGCCAAAGTCCTCTTTGACATGTACCAGAGTGGTGACAGCCACCAATCTGTTGAAGACTTGCGCTTTGCGTCAGATTTCGCCCTTTTGGTTATGAAATGGGCAGTGCACTGGCTGCACGATGTCCACACTGTGGTCCAGGAACGTCATCTGTGGTTTGTCCGAGGACCGTACGCGGTTCCTGGACTCCTTTTCCCAGATGGCCTCTTTGGCGTCGCCGTGGAAACTTTACGTCGTAAGTCTCCACGATCAGGAGGCAGGCGGAGGGTCTGGGCGAGCTGATGGTCCCGCGCCATAACAAGCACTATATCGCTCTGCTTGGAGCCCTCTCCGCCTGCCAGACGCTAGAGAGAGAGAGCGCCCCCCGCCATGGTCTAAACCTCCGGTCAAGAGCCCGAGGAGGACCCCTGCAGGGCGGGAGGCGCAGTCATCCTCAGAGGGTTTTCGGAAGCAGATGAGGGCTTCTTCTCGGGAGGATGCGAGATCTTTCAGGGTCTGTTCCATTGATCCGACTCCCCCTGGAGGGGGGGGGGCACCACACGCGAAGGGCGGCAGCACCTCACGTGTAGAAAGATCTAGCGTCTGTCCCGAGTATAACGGACTCGTTCGTCCGATGGGGGTACCTCTTCTTCATGTACTGACGAAGACCCCAACACAGGCACGAGCTCCGTTGGCCGGTCGGTGGACATGACGGCAACAGCCCCCGCATTGACACCCACCTGCACCCATAACACACTGAAATATCAAAGGTTGCTTACCTCTGCGCTTGATGTGCTGCACTAGCCTAGATAGCTACGTCATCGGATCGCTGCACCTCTGATTCCCAGCTAGAGCTTGTCAGTATCTGCACATTTTGTCCTGTTACGTCCGTTTTTCCAGACGATGGACAAAATCTGTACTTCTCCTGGCTGCGATGGGTCTCGTCGGAAGACGGTCACGAGAAAAGAGTTCCGTGTTGCTCTCGTGAAGCGAGAATACGAGTGTTTGCTTAACGCTCGTCCTTGCCGCACACTGAGGTACAGGAGGTTCTTTCGGGGAAAGGACACCGGAGCTCCTCCGAGATAATTCCTCCAAGGCCTTAGCTGACGGCCCGGGGCTAGTGACGTCAGGCGATTCCTCGCGTCATCCCCACGTGTCAGGCGTGCGTACCGTCTGATCTGCGGGTGAATCGAGCGATGCTCCGCATTGCTCGGTTTCTCGTATGATCCTACAGACGATCTGCCTCCCACCGCAGCATCGGATGGGGTGCTGCCTTCTGTGTCCTCGCGTTCAGTTTGCCGCCCAGGCTGCAGCCGAATCGAGGTCAGAAGCTGCAGCGATGTGCTGTAAACCGCCGAGGCGACTTGTCTCTGGGGCTCCGCCCCCGATACAGCACCATAGTGGTGGGTTCATGGGTTCATGGCAAGCACTGGGATTCTTCCCCGCGCTTTGTCAGTTCCTCTCTCCCCGGGGATGCATGAAGAGCTCACTAAAGTCTGACAGACTCCCCCATCTGTGAGGGTTAGAAGCTCCTCCCCCTTCATCACTCTGGTGCTTGCAGCAGCTAAGGAATACTCAGCAATTCCACAAGCATTGCAGCTGTCGCGGCTCATCCGCCCCGATTATGCTGCAGCTTGTTGGTTTTTTCAGAAGTGTTCCTTCCAAATCCAGGAAGTGTTTCGTCAGCCCTGATGACGAAGGCTTATTCGGTTGCGGGTTAAGCTGCTGCAGCTTACAGTTCTGTACTAAGGTTTTGCCTTTTGGCCTGATCCCTACAGAACTCGGGTCCATCTGATCTGCAGGTGAATCGACCGATGCTCCGCATTTCTCGGTTTCTCATATGAGCCTACAGACGATCTGCTCCCACCGCAGCATCGGAAATGGCGCTGCGTTCTGTGTCCTCGCGTTCAGTTCTGCTGCCCAGGCTGCAGCCGAATCAAGGTCAGAAGCTGCAGCAATGCGCTCTAAACCGCCGAGGCTCCGCCACCCGATACAGCGCCATAGCGGTGGGTTGATGGGTTCATGGCAAGCACCGGGCTTCTTTCCCGTGCTCTGTCAGTTCCTCTCTCCCTGGAGATGCATGAAGAGCTCACAAAAGTCTGACAGACTCCCCCGTCTGTGAGGGTTAGAAGCTCCTCAACCTTCATCACTCTGGTGCTTGTAGCAGCTAAGGAATACTCAGCCATTCCACAAGCATTGCAGCTGTCGCTTCTCATCCGCCCCGATTATGCTGCAGCTTGTTGGTTTTGTTAGAAGTGTTCCTTCCAAAACCAGGAATTGTTTCGTCAGCCCTGATGACGAAGGCTTTTTCGGTTGCGAGTTAAGCTGCTGCAGCTTACATGTCATGACGATTTGTAGGTCTTCTGGCCAAAGTCCTCTTTGACATGTACCAGAGTGGTGACAGCCACCAGTCTGTTCAAGACTTGCGCTTTGCGTCAGATTTCGCCCTTTGGGTTATGAAATGGGCAGCGCACTGGCTGCACGATGTCCACACTGTGGTCGAGGAACGTCATCTGTGATTTGTCCGAGGACCGTACGCGGTTCCTGGACTCCTTTTCCCAGATGGCCTCTTTAGCGTCGCCGTGGAAACTTTACGTCGTAAGTCTCCACGATCAGGAGGCAGGCGGAGGGTCTGGGCGAGCTGATGGTCCCGCACCATAACAAGCACTATATCGCTCAGCATGGAGCCCTCTCCGCCTGCATGACACTAGAGAGAGAGCGCCCCCCGCCATGGTCTAAACCTCCGGTCAAGAGCCAGAGGAGGACCCCTGCAGGGCGGGAGGCGCAGTCATCCTCAGAGGGTTTTCGGAAGCAGATGAGGGCTTCTTCTTCTCGGGAGGATGCAAGATCTTTCAAGGTCTGTTCCATTGACCCGACTCCCCCTGGAGGGGGGGGGGGGCACCACACGCACCTCGCCGCCGCCCTTCGGGGGGGCAGCACCTCACGTGTAGAAAGATCTAGCGTCTGTCCCGAGTATAACGGACTCGTTCGTCCGATGGGGGTACCTCTTCTTCATGTACTGACGAAGACCCCAACACAGGCACGAGCTCCGTTGGCCGGTCGGTGGACATGACGGCAACAGCCCCCGCATTGACACCCACCTGCACCCAGGGCCCCGCCCTGGTGATTCCGCCACTAATTCCGCATCCGTACGGCCCCGCTAGTATTTTCATCGGCACGTCCGTCGTAGCACCCCTGACCGCATACCTGGGAGCCTGGCGGATGCTTCCCGCGGTCGGTCGCTGGGTCCTCCGGACAATCCGGCAGGGTTACACGATCCAGTCCGTGAAAACCCCCAGGTTTCGAGTTGCAGTGATATTCGCTCTGCTGTGCTTTCGCCCGCTCCTTCAGCGATGTCACGTGCTTGTCAGGAAGGAAGCTGCGTACATCAGCTCCCAAGGGGCGTACGCTCCCGCCACCTGCACTACCTCGCCCAACGCCTGCTCCTGTCGAGTCAGAGCAGACTCTTGTCGCTCAGGGCTGTTCATGTCCCCGGCGCTTCAAGATCGTGAACTCGCTGTCGAGGTTCAAACCTGCAGTGAGCCTACTTACGCACGTTTTGTGCAAGGACAGGGAGAACAAGCACGAGCTGCTTCTTGTTGCATCTATTTGGCCCAACACAGCATGGTTCAGAGAACTCTCATTGCTTGTGACACTCCCTCCTTGGCCGATCCCCCTGAGACCAGATCTCTTAAACTCGGGGGGCGGGGTGATACAGGCACCCGCGACCGGACCTATGGGCTCTACACGTAAGGCATATCCGGCCTCGGTGGACCCCCAGCCTCTTCCACCCGCGGTGATGAGAACTCTCGAGCACGCGTTAACGCCCTCCACTAGAGTGTGCTACGCGGGGAAGTGGGGTCGGTTCGTCAGATGGTGCTCTTCCCATCCAAGATCCAAGGACCGAGAGGTAAGTAGGTTCGGCTCCTCAGAAGAAGCAGGATGAGTGTAGAGCAGCTGCTTAAAGCCTTAATCAGTCACACTCGCAAATCAATTGCCCGTTATAGATTCGTCTCCACCCAATCCCAGGTGGGATTTCCCACAGTCGACACTTCGACATTAATGTCTGCGTTCCCTCCTTCAGGAAACAGGGGTTACGAAAGTAACCTAGACGATTTTTTAAATTAATGCTAATAAAATGACAATCTGTAGAAGACAGTGATGAGTAAAATGCTTTAAAAAAATAGGCAAAATTGCCTCAAACTTTACTTTCTTCTTCAGATTTTCATTTTTTTAGTATTAATTGGAAAAGCAGCAGCAGATTTTCTAATTAATACTAATAAAAAGACAACCTACAGAAGAAAGTTGCAACTAAAATGCTTTCAAAATTAGGTAGATTTGCCTTAAACGTCACTTTCTTCTAAAGATTTTTATTTTTCACTATTATTTGGATAAAGCAACAGCAGATTTTTTTATTTAATGCTAATAAAATGACAATCTGTAGAAGACAGTGATGAGTAAAATGCTTGCTAAATTGCCTCAAACAACACTTTCTTCTTCAGATTTTCATTTTTTAGTATCAATTTGAAAAGCAGCAGCAGATTTTTAATTAATGCTAATAAAATAACAATCTATAGAAGACTGTGATGAGTAAAATGCTTTAAAAAATGGGCAAATTTGCCTCAAACGTTACTTTCTTATTAAGATTTAATTTTTTTTTGTATTAATTGGAAAAGCAGCAGCAGATTTTTTAAATTAATGCTAATAATATGACAATCTGTAGAAGACAGTGATGAGTAAAATGCTTGCTAAATTGCCTCAAACAACCCTTTCTTCTTCAGATTTTTTAGTTTTAATTGAAAAGCACCAGTAGATTTTTTAGTTAATACCAATAAAACAACAATCTGCAGAAGAAAGTTGCAACTAAAATGCTTTCAAATTTGAGCAAAATCGCCTCAAACATCACTTTCTTCAGCAGATTTTCATTTTGTAGTATCAATTGGAAAAGAAGCAACAGATTTTTTAATTAATGCTAATAAAATGACAATCTGTAGAAGACAGTAATAAGTAAAATGCTTGCTAAATTGCCTTAAACAACACTTTCTTCAGATTTTAATTTTTTAGTATCATTTGGAAAAGCAACAGCAGATTTTTTAATTAATGCTAATAAAATGACAATCTGTAGAAGACAGTGATGAGTAAAATGCTTAAAAATATGGGCAAAATTGCCTCAAACAACACTTTCTTCAGATTTTAATTTTTTAGTATCAATTGGAAAAGAAGCAGCAGATTTTGTTGATTAATGCTAATAAAATGACAATCTGTAGAAGACAGTGATGAGTAAAATGCTTAAAAATATGGGCAAAATTGCCTCAAACAACACTTTCTTCTTCAGATTTTAATTTTTTAGTATAATTTGGAAAAGCAGCAGCAGTTTTTTTATATAATGCTAATAAAATGACAATCTGTAGAAGACAGTGATGAGTAAAATGCTTTAAAAATGGGCAAAATTTCCTCAAACGTTACTTTCTTCTTCAGATTTTCATTTTTTTTAATTAATTGGAAAAGCAGCAGCAGATTTTTTAATTAATGCTAATAAAATGACAATCTGTAGAAGACAGTGATGAGTAAAATGCTTAAAAAATGGGCCAAATTGCCTCTTATGTGGCTTTCTTCTTCAGATTTTCATTTTTTAGAATTAATTGGAAAAGAAGCAGCAGATTTTTTTAATTAATGCTAATAAAATGACAGTCTGTAGAAGAAGGGGATGAGTAAAATGCTTTAAAAAAATGGGCAAAATTGCCCTTTAAATTTTACTTTCTTCTTCAGATTTTCATTTTTTTAGTATTAATTGAAAAAGCAGCATTAGATTTTCTAATTATACTAATAAAAAGACAACCTGCAGAAGAAAGTTGCAACTAAAATGCTTTCAAAATTGAGCAAAATTGCCTCAAACAACACTTTCTTCTTCAGATTTTAATTTTTTAGTATCATTTGGAAAAGCAGCAGCAGGTTTTTTAATTAATGCTAATAAAATGACAATCTGTAGAAGACAGTGATGAGTAAAATGCTTTAAAAATGGGCAAAATTTCCTCAAACGTTACTTTCTTCTTCAGATTTTCATTTTTTAATTAATTTGGAAAAGCAGCAGCAGATTTTTTAATTAATGCTAATAAAATGACAATCTGTAGAAGACAGTGATGAGTAAAATGCTTAAAAAATGGGCCAAATTGTCTCTTATGTGGCTTTCTTCTTCAGATTTTCATTTTTTAGAATTAATTGGAAAAGAAGCAGCAGATTTTTTTAATTAATGATAATAAAATGACAATCTGTAGAAGACAGTGATGAGTAAAATGCTTTAAAAAAAATGGGCAAAATTGCCCTTTAAATTTTACTTTCTTCTTCAGATTTTTATTTTTTTAGTATTAATTGAGAAAACAGCATTAGATTTTCTAATTATACTAATAAAAAGACAACCTGCAGAAGAAAGTTGCAACTAAAATGCTTTCAAAATTGAGCAAAATTGCCTCAAACATCACTTTCTTCTACAGATTTTCCTTTTGTAGTATTAATTGGAAAAGCAGCAGAAGATTTTTTTAATTAATGTTAATAAATGACAATCTGTAGAAGACAGTGATGAGTAAAATGCTTTAAAAAATGGGCAAAGTTGCCTCAAATGTTACTTTCTTCTACAGATTTTCATTTTTTAGAAATAATTGGAAAAGAAGCAGCAGATTTTTTAAATTAATGCTAATAAAATGACAATCTGTAGAAGACAGTGATGAGTAAAATGCTTTAAAAAAATGGGCAAAGTTGCCTCAAATGTTACTTTCTTCTACAGATTTTAATTTTTTAGAACTAATTGGAAAAGAAGCAGCAGATTTTTTTAATTAATGTTAATAAAATGACAATCTGTAGAAGACAGTGATGAGTAAAATGCTTTAAAAAATGGGCAAAATTGCCTCAAATGTTACTTTCTTCTACAGATTTTAATTTTTTAGAACTAATTGGAAAAGAAGCAGCAGATTTTTTTAATTAATGGTAATAAAATGACAATCCGTAGAAGACAGTGATGAGTAAAATGCTTTAAAAAATGGGCAAAATTGCCTCAAATGTTACTTTCTTCTACAGATTTTCATTTTGAAATTGTTGGAAAAGAAGCAGCAGATTTTTTTAATTAATGCTAATAAAATGACAATCTGTAGAAGAAAGTGATGAGTAAAATGTTTCAAAAAAATTGGCAAAAATTGCCTCAAATGTTACTTTCCTCTACAGATTTGCATTTTGTAGTATCAATTGGAAAAGAAGCAGCAGATTTTTTTAATTAATGCTAATAAAATGACAATCTGTAGAAGACAGTGATGAGTAAAATGCTTTTAAAAATGGGCAAAAATTTCTTTAATGTTACTTTCTTCTTCAGATTTTCATATTTTAGTTTCAATTGGAGCAGATTTTTTTAATTAATGCTAATAAAATGACAATCTGTTGAAGACTAACGAGTAAAATGCTTTAAAAAATGTCAAAATTGCTTCAAATTTTACTTTCTTCTACAGATTTGCATTTTGTAGTATTTTTTGGAAAAGCAGCAGCAGATTTTTTAATTAATGCCAATAAAATGACAACCTGAAGAAG